>JAODAL010061853.1:0-20080 GCA_025379985.1 Phyllomedusa bahiana | reverse complement strand
TCCCCCCCCCATAATTCTACCCAATTCTGATACCTCCCCCCCATGTAATCTCTATCCGTAACCTGCCCCCCCATACATCTCTCCCCTATTCTCCTGATGCTTCCCTCATGTAATTTCAATCCAAAACCCTGTCCCCCATACATCTCTAGCCTAATCTCCTGATACCTCCCTCATGTAATCTCCATCCATAACCTCCCCCCCCATACATCTCTACCCTACTCTCCTGATACCTCCCCTCATGTAATCTCCATCCATAACCTGTCCCCCCATACATCTCTGCCCTAATGTAATCTCCATCCATAACCTCCCCACCATACATCTCTACCCTAATCTCCTGATACCTCCCCTCATCTCATCTCGGTCCAGAACCTTTCCCCGCCATACATCTCTACCCTAATCTCCTGATACCTTCCCTCATCTCATCTCCATCCATAACATTTCCCCCCCATACATCTCTACCCTAATCTCCCGATCCCTCCCCTCATGTAATGTCCATCAATAACTCCCCCCATAAATCTTTTACCCTAATCTCCGATACCTCCCTCATGTAATCTCCATCCATAAACTCCCCCCATACTCTCTACCTAATCTCTGATACCCCCTCATCTCTTTCGGTCCAGAACCTTTCCCCAATACAACTTACCTAATCCCCTGTACCTCCCTCATGTAATTCATCCTAACATTTCCCCACCATACATCTCTACCCTAATCTCCCGATACCTCCCCTCATGTAATGTCCATCTATAACCTCTCCCCCCATTCATACGATTGTACAGAGAACTTGTGCACCACATGCGAGTTCTTGGAGGTGGAAGAGGGAGGTTCGGATTATGGAGTAAGTTCTTGTAAGATCACCAGCAGAGCAGAGAGTGGGTAGGTTAGTAGATTGATATATAGAGGTGCAGCCCTGTGGAGAGCTTTATGGGTTAGAGGGATTAGTTTATACTGTGCATTCAAGCATAACCCGAAATCAATCAGGAAATCCAGCAGATGAAGGAACCTATGATCTTTATTTAAACTATGGGCTCACAGGTAGGTGACATAAAAATGCGTTAATAAACGCCAACGCGTTTCCAGCCCTAGCCGGGTCCTTGTTCACAGCTTACAAACACATAGGAAATACTGTAGACACTTAAATACAAAAATTTAAAACCAACCAATGAAAGCCAAATGGAAGGGGTGGGGGGGGAATCTGACAACGTAATCTCTTAGAATGCCAGCCATATTTAAATATATAGTATATGTAAGTCTGCAACACCTAGGGAGTGTTGGGTAATGGGTGCTCGGGTTTGTAATAGGTTTGGGAAAACCCTATTTAAACCCAAGAGCATATTTATACACCGGCACCACCAAAAAAATTCAGAAAGATATTTAAGTTTATTCATAGGGAGAAACAGTATTATGCCAAACAATGCTCCATATAGGGAATTTTTAATTAGGACAATGATCAGATTACTGCCAAAATCAACAATGAAAGTGATAGAGATGAATGAGATGTCCATATGTGACATTTCGGCCAATAGGCCTTTATCAAACCACATCTGGGATGTAAGGGCACTGCGTTACAAATGGTGAGGAGGTGGGGCTAGAGTATAGAGGAGGTGGCTGGGATGTGTCCAGTATGTAGGAGGGAGCCGGGCAATTTTTGTGCAGTAATCTGATCATTGTCCTAATTATAAATTCCCTATATGGAGCATTGTTTGCTTTAATAATGTTTTTTTCCTATGAATAAAGTTAAATATTCTTTCTGAATTTTTGGTGTGCCGATGTATAAATCTGCTCATTTTAAAAATTTATATGTCAAAAGAATATGTATTAAATTTCTGAACGTAAATGCAAATGCATGATAGAAACTAGTATATCCATTACTTAAATGCTCTAAAAATGTATAAGAGCTCAGTAAATATATAACAAAACTTTTGTGGCGATTCATACCTTTGGGGGAATCTCGTTATCGCATTCTAAAATCCAAAACGCCTCTTTATTCTAACTTTTCTCTCCCAAACTCCTTCCCACATGGGCTTTTCAACTTTTTTCAATGACTCCACAATTAAAAAGATGTTTCTGTTAGGGTTTATACTGTGTTTTTGTAATAAAGAAGCAGCCAGCCCAGTGACACAGGGTGGAGGGGGTCGGTATAAATGATGAGAACAGTGTGGAGGCGTGACGGGTACTGGGTGAAAGTGGAACGGTGCAGTGACAGGTACTGGGTGGTGGCGTCGGTGTAGTGACAGATACTGGGTCGAGGTGTCGGTGTAGTGACGGGTACTGGGAAGAGGCGTCGGTGTAGTTGTAGGTACTGGGTGGAGGAGTTGGTGTAGTGACGGGTACAGGGTAGAGGCATCGGTGTAGTGACGTGTACTGGGTGGAGGTGTCTGTGTAGTGATGGGTACTGGGTGGAGTGTCGGGTTGTATGGGCGGGTATGGGTGGAGGGTTGGGGTAGTGAGGGTACTGGGTGGAGGCATCGGTGTACTGACGGGTACTGGGTGGAGGTGTCGGTGTAGTGAAAGGTACTGGGAGGAGGAGTTGGTGTAGTGACGGGTACAGGGTAGAGGCATCGGTGTAGTAACGGGTACTGGGTGAAAGCGTCGGTGTACTGATGGGTACTAGGTGGAGGCATCGGTGTAGTGACACGTACTGGGTGAAGGCGTCGGTGTACTGAGGGGTACTAGGTGGAGGCATCGGTGTAGTGACGGGTACTGGGTGAAAGCGTCGGTGTACTGATGGGTACTAGGTGGAGGCATCGGTGTAGTGACACGTACTGGGTGAAGGCGTCGGTGTACTGATGGGTACTAGGTGGAGGCATCGGTGTAGTGACACGTACTGGGTGAAGGCGGGCGGGTGTACTGATGGGTCCTAGGTGGAGGCATCGGTGTAGTGACACGTAATGGGAGAAGGCGTCAGTGCAGTTATGGGTACGGGGTGGAGGAGTCGGTGTAGTGACGGGTACAGTGTGGAGGCGTCGGTGTAGTGACCGGGACTGGGTGGAGGCGTCGGTGTAGTGAGGGGGTATGGTTGGGGAGGGGTGGGTTTGTAGTGAGGGGGTATGGGGGGAGGCGTCGGTGCGTGGAGGTAGGGGTAGGCGTGGTGTAGTGACGGTACAGGGTGGGGCATGGTTTTGTAGTGAGGGTACTGGGGGGAGGGGTCGGTGATTTGATGGGGGTAGGGTTGAAGGGTTGGGTTGAATGGTTAGTGAGGGGTCTGGGGGAGGGTCGGGTGGGGGTGGTAGGTAGGGTTTGGGGTGGGTCCGGTGATTGTTGGGTATGGGTGGGGGGTCGTGTAGTGAGGGGGTAGGGGTGGGGCGGGCGTCTGGGGGGGGTGGTGGGGGGGTATGGGTTGGGGGGGTGGCGTTGTTAGTGCGGGTACTGGGTGGAGGCGTGATTTTGTGACGGGTATGGGGGGGGAGGGTTCGGTTTTGGGGGATGGGTCGGGTGGAGGCGTCTTTTGCGGGGACATTTAAAGGTGGGAGGCATCAGTGTAGTGATGGGTCTGTGTGGAGGGGGTCTGTGCAGTGGGGCGGGTTCTGGGTGGGGGGCTAGGGGTGGTTTTGTAAAAACGGGTATGGGTGGGGAGTGGTTGTTAGTGGGGTACTGGGTGGGGGCATGGGGTTTGTGGGGTACTGTTGGAGGGGTGTCGGTGCAGTGGGGTATGGGGGGGGTGGCGGTCGGTGTGTGTGGGTACTGGGTGGTGGGTTGGTGTTTTATTTTGTATTGGGTGGGGGCGCCGGTGCAGTTATGGGTCGGGGTGGGATGTCAGGTGCAGTGAGGGTCTGGGGGGGGGTCGGTGTTGTGTGGGTCGGGTGGAGATGTGGGTGCAGTGGGGGGTACTGGGTGGGGGGCCCGTCGGTGTAGTGGGGTATGGGTAAAGGCGCATTGTATTTTAATGGGTTTTGGGGGGGTGGTGTCGGGTAGTGTGGGTACGGGGTGGAGGCGTGGGGGAGTAATGGGGGTACGGGTGAGGCGTGGGTTTGTAATTTGGGTACTGGGTAAAGGCGTTTTTGGTAGTTGATGGGGTTGGGGAGGAACTTAACGGTCCAAGTCTACAAGTCTGCTGCCTTGGGGTAACCTTTACCCCTCTAGTCCTTCAAAAAAAATTATTCATGGCCTTCCCCTCTGCCCCCACCTAAAAAATTTATTTCCTGAACCATCTTACTCATCTTTAATGGTAAAAAATGTGGCCCATCCCCTTGTCATCCCCCGCCTGGAAAACTTAAAAAACCTTCTCTGGGCCTTCGTCTAGAAAACTTCCCCCCCCCCCCAAAATCTCCTAAAGTCTGCTCCCTGTCAGATCACCTCTTCCTCATACCCTCTCCCTTCTCCCCTTCCCAACCCCTTAAATGGCTCCCCATTGCCAGCGAATCCAGTTAAGTTACTTCCATGACCTAAAAGGGCTCCCAATACCTCTCCCCTCCAAAACACCCTTTTGCCTTAATCTCCAGATATCTTCCCTCAAAAATTCTGCCCCTCACGGGCCCTTCTCCTTGTTCCTCTTATCTGTCCTCACACAACCGTCTCAAGACTTCTCCTGTGTTTCCCCCCAGACTTGGAATTTCCACTCCCCAAAAACTCAGACTCCCCCCCACTTTCACCAGCTTCAAAAGAAACCTGAAAAACCAACTTTTCAGGATTGATATAACCCCTTTAATAACCCTGCTATCATACTCCAACACAAAATGTCTGCCCTTTACTTCCCGTTTCTTTTCCCCCTTCCTTTTAGATCGTGTTTTAATCCAGTCCTCAATACCCAAACGGTCAAGTTTTTGGATTTCCTCAGTTTTTGCACAGGTGTGTAATCATTGTCCAGCATTCTGTTGGAGATCCCGACACAGGTGATAAATTATTGTCAGGATTTGGGGAGATCCCGAAACATGTGTTGGTGGGGGCTTGGGATGGAGTTGAGGGAAACACTGTTGTAGATGGTAAGCCTTTGTGGACAGTGCCCCTTTTCCCCCTGTCCAGTTGTTAAAACATTTGTTTCTTGTTTGGGTTTTTTTTTAAAGTTATGTATGTGACCCTCCCTTTAATGTTCAGCGCCCGGAACTAAATGGGGCCCTTTAAAATAAAAAAAACCAGGAATTATTCGATAAAACCCCAAAACATGGCGCAAGATAGCTTTTTTTTACTGGTCTATGGGATAAAAAATAAAGTCCTGGTCTTGAAAGGCGGGAGGAAAAAAAAAGAGACCAAAAATTGACCCCGGGTGGCAGGAAGGGGATAGCTTAATTTCTTGCCCTTTATAGGGAAGTTGAAGCAAGTTCTTTAATTGATGTACATTTTGGGGAGTGACCCGGAATTGTTTGGTATCTAAAGAAAGTCTAGGCGTGTTTCCCTCACTGTTTTGGTTGGATTTTTGCAGATTCGTATTTGAAACCAAAAAAAATCCCTTTTGTAACCAGTGGCCATAGACCACAATACAAAATCCAAGCTGTAGTTTACACCGCACAGATTTTCTATTGTCAGTTTTTGAACCGCCGCTCTCCGGAATATTGATCATGTTCTTTCTTTGGTGGATTTAGTGCAGTCTATGTTTTGGGCCGGGGCCAGAATCAAAAAGACCCTCTATTTTTTAAAACCCGCGGAAAAAAACCACGGTCAGCGAGTTTAAAAAACCCTTGGGGTTTTTGACAGCATTTTTTAAATTATCCATGTAGACATGGTAACTCTTTCAGTCCCAAACTGAAAGGAAAAACCACTGATTTCCTAACATCTGCCCTTTTTGGCCTACAAACCAGGGATCTCCTCCATAATGACCGCACTCCCCCCATCCCCTTTTCCGAATATTCACCCTTTGGGTTTCTTTGTCTAATAAAGGTTGGAGCTGATATACGTTTGTCATTTTTGTTCCCGAGGTTTTGTATCCTAATGGTGTTGGGGAGGCCTCTTCTACCTCTTCATCTATCTTGTACAGATTGGTCTAGTTCATCTTCAGAGCCCCCATAAAAGAAACACATGGTCCCCGTATCTGAGCCGTGTAATTATGTGCCCAGAAAGTGGACAACTGGACACCGCCTGCTCCAAATGCAGAATAGATTTGTGTAACTAGGAGCTTCCGGAGACCCCATCAAAGTAATATTCAGTCCCAAACCTGAAATAGTTCTTCCTCAGTATCAGGTCCAATAAATTCATAAGAAATGAGGTGAGGGGGTTAGCCGGCTCTTCCAAACTCACTCCACTGTGCCCTCCACTCAGCAGAGAAACCTCACATTCCTCACATTGATGTAAACCTTGTCTTCTATCTTTTCATGGGACAACACTGAGGATATAATGCTTTGATGCAGTGTAAGGTAGCAAGGGTACAGCTTGTATAGCAGTCTAAGTTTGGTGTGCCCTCAAAATAGGACAAACACAAGGCCATACTTACAGCTCAATGGCGATATAAGCCCCAGTGCTATCTGGGAGAGATATAACGGGTGCAGATAACTAATGAGCAGTAGCTCAAACACCCAGCCACTTGGAGGGCAACTGAATAATAAAAAAATATGCACATCGGATAAGCACCAGTTCACACCAGTATGCAAAAACGCCACAATATCGTACAAGGCGAGACTGCATAAATGCAAAAATACTGATAAGACAACCACTCTCAGCCTTCTATGCATGGGGGTGTGGGGTGCTGGTATTATAATTGCATATAGAAAAGGCAATACAAAAATAACAGCCATCAATATCTAAACCACAAATAAAAGTAAGTACACCCATAAGTAAAAATAGACAAATTGTGCCCAAAGTGTGATTATTTTGTCTGACCCCCATTATTTTCCAGCACTGCTTTAACTCTCTTGGGCATGGAGGTCACTAGAGCTTCACAGGTTGCAGCCACTGGAACCCTCTTCCCTCCTCCATGACGACATCACGGAGCTGGTGCATGGTAGAGACCTTGCGCTCCTCCACCTTCGTTTGAGAACAAGAAAACATAGAATGATCATGACAATCAAATGAATCTCCCATTGTAAGATACAGTACACATAAATGTGAATTATCCATAGATGTGAGTTATGAGAACATGTGGATATACTAAACCTGTGCTGTAGAGATAATTGTAAGTGGAGGATGATACAAAATGGCCGCTGCTCTGAATACGGCTTAAGAAATGTCCGATGTTGTCTCTCTATGTATGAACAGGAATCCAGTAAAGACTGTTTATCCCCAGAACCTTCTTGTGATGGTTGGTGCATCGTTGTAGACTGATGGGCATTTGATGTGTGATGCAGGTGATTACACAAAGGCTTATTAGTTGTGTAGACACAAAACGGCCAAATTCAGTGATCGGCGGGTTTTCAGTCAAGCAATATATATGTACAGAACTGTTTCCTGAAGAAAGGAGAGACACTGTCTTCTTCTCAGGATTGTTTATGAATACATTTGGGGGGAGATCAATATGATTCAGTTTGTTATTATGGCGGGAAAGTGACCTCTATGTCCCCAAGAATGGATGGCTGAGGGGAGAAGGTCCTAGGGAGCTGAGGTCCAGGGTAGGTCCTGGAGAAGGAAAAGGTCCTAGTGGGTTTTTGAAGGGAAGATCTCTTAGAAGGAGGAAAGCTGTACCTGCGGTCCCGGAGGAACTTAGCTCAGATTCTGGTAGCTATTTTTCACAATTCTCCATGTTAGGAATTATTGTTTTGTTCGTGAGTTATTGAATTGCTTGCTTTTTCTCTTTTGTTGTTGTGTGTCTCACAGGGGGAGGTTATACAGGGGTTTATATGCTTTTGTTGATTTTGTAACCTTTTGTTGTGCATTATTATTTTAATGTGCTTTTACCCAGTTTTACCCCATTTCATTCTGGATAATATATAATCTTTTTATATACATTGTTGTTGGTGGGCTTTCTTTTCTGACCGTCCCCTTAAAATCTAGGTGAGAATATTGTTGTTGTTCAATATTATCATTCTTGAATATTATTATTGTTAAGAATAATTAATATTTCTTACACCATGAAGTCTGAATTTGGAATGATTCTCAAATCAAAGTGGAAAATCTAATTTCAGCCTGATCCAACTTCAGAGGAAATGCCGCAAGACAAGGAAATGAGGCTCAGTAGTGTGCGTGGCCTCCATGTGCCTGTATGGCCTCACTGCAATGCTTGGGCATGCTCCTGATGAGGCTCAGTAGTGTTTGTGGCCTCCACATGCCTGTATGACCTCCCTACAACACCTGGGCATTCTCCTGATGAGGCTCAGTAGTGTGTGGCCTCCATGTACCTGTCTGATCTCCCTACAATGACTGGGCTCCTGATGAGACTCAGTAGAGTGTGGCCTCCTTGTGACTGTATGATCTCCCTACAACACCTGTGCTCCTGATGAGACTCAGTAGTGTGTTTGACCTCAGTATGTCTGTATGACCTCCCTACAATGCCTGGGCATGCTCCTGATGAGGCTCAGTAGTATGTGTGGCCTCCATGTGCCTGTATGACCTCTACAACGCTGGGCTCCTGATGAGCTAGAGTGGTGTGGCCTCATGTGCCTATGACTCCTACAATGCTGGCTCATGTGAGACTCAGTAGTGTGTGGCTCCATGTGCTGTATGACCTCCCTACAATCCCGGGTGCTCTGATGAGGTCAGTAGTGTGTGTGGCCTCATGTGCCTGTATGATCCTCCCTACAATGCCTGGGCTCTGATGATGGTAGAGCTGTGTTGACCAGTAGCTTATGACTGCTACAATGCCTTGCCTGAGAGGCTCAGTGGTGTTTGACCTCAGTATGCTTATGATCTCCTACAATGCATCTGGGCTCTGATGAGGCTCAGTAGTGTGTATGGCCTCCTATGATGCTCTGTATGAGTACCATCGTCCTACAATGCTGGGCATGCTCCTGATGAGGTTCAGTAGTGTGTGTGGCCTCCATGTGCCTGTATGCCCTCCCTACAATGCCTGGGCTCCTGATGAGACTCAGTAGTGTGCGTGACCTCACTATGCCTGTATGACCTCCCTACAGTGCTCATGCTCCTATGGGCTAGTAGTGCTGCCCCTGCTGTATGGACTCCCTAAAGACTGCATGTCCGATGAGGCTGTGTGTGGCCTCCATGTGCCTGTATGACCTCCCTACAATGCCTGGGCATGCTCCTGATGAGGCTCAGTAGTGTTGTTGCCATGTGTATGACCTCTACAATGCTGGCTCCTGATGGGTCAGTAGTGTGGGGCCTCCATGTGCTGTAGACCCCTACAATGCCTGGGCTCCTGATGAGGCTCAGTAGTGTGTATGGCCTCATTATGCCTGTATGGCCTCCCTACAACACCTGGGCATGCTCCTGATGAGGCAGCGGTGGATGTTCTCAGGGATCTCCTCCCAGACCTAGATTTAAGCATAAGTCACCTCCTGGACAGTCTGTGGTGCAACGTGGCGTTGGTGGATGTAATAAGACCTGATGTCCCAGATGTGCTCGATTGGATTCAGGTCTGGGGAACGGGCAGCCAGTCTATAGCATCAATGTATTCATCCTGCAGGAACTGCTGACACACTTCAGCCACATGAGGCCTAGCATTGTCCTGCATCAGAAGGAACCCAGGGCCCACTGCACCTGCATATGGTCTCACAATGGGTCTGAGGATCTCATCCTGGTACCTAATGGTAGTCAGGGCACCACTGGCAGCACATGGAGGGCTGTGCAGGCCACAGATGTTGCAGGCAGCAGAACATTCTCCATGACATCTCCAGACTCTGTCATGTCTGTCACACGTGCTCAGTGTGAACCTGCTCTCATCCATGAAGAGGGCGCCAATGTCCAATCTACAAATCTTGGTGTTCTCTGGCAAATGCCAATCGCCCAGCACGGTGTTGGGCTGTAAGCAAAACACTGACTTGTGGACACCGGGCCCTCATACCTCCCTCATGGAGTCGAATTCTGGCTGTTTGATCAGACACCTGGATATTAGTGGCTGCTGGAGGTCAAATTGCAGGGCTCTGGCACTGCTCCCTCTGTTCCTCCTATGGCCCTACAGCCAAAAAGGATGAGAACAGAGAAATGGTCTGTGGTCACCACCTGCAGAACCATTCCTTTATAGGGGTTGTCTTGCTAATTGCCTATCATTTCTATCTGTTGTCTGCTACATTTGCACAACAGCAGGAAAAATTGATTCACAATCGGAGTTGATTCATTACTGGACAGATTGATTTCACAGAAGTGTGGTTGACTTGGAGTTACATTGTGTTTAAGTGTTTCCTTTATTTTTGTGAGCAGTATATATATATACAGAATAGAGGTGTATATAGAGCGTGATCTTGCTCTCAATCCTCCTCATCTTCTTCAGGATCCTCAGGTCCAGGATTCTCACAGCTAAAGACAATGGCCCTTTTCATCAATGAACCCCCAAGTATGGACAAGGACGGAGACCTCAGGGCCCCCAGGATATTAGACCTCACCCTGGAGATCATCTACTTGGTAACTGGAGAGGTGAGAGTCTCACATGACCTCGCTCTTCTCTCTATCAGTAACAGGTGAATGATGGGAAAGGTGAGGGGTTCTTAGAATCTATGTAGTGATCAGTGTCTCCCCATACACAGGATTACACAGTAGTGAAGAAGTCGTCTGGGGAGTGTGTGGCCCCCCGTGTGTCAGGAGGATGGAGCAGCACCCAGAGCCTAGAGCCTCCACCTCATTCACTGATACAGAAGATCCTAGACCTGACCACAGGATCACTGAGCTGCTGACTGGAGAGGTGACTGGGAATGCTGGGACATTATACATAACACAGGGGGAGATGGGTATGGATGATGAGGTGAGGGGAATGCTGGGCATATACTAACACATAATAAGAGGGTGTTGATCGTGGGTCTGGATGATGATGGATCCTTGTGTTGTCAGGTTCCTATAAGGTGTCAGGATGTTGCTGTCTATGTCTCCATGGAGGAGTGGGAGTACATAGAAGGACACAGGGATCTGTACCAGGAGGTCATGATGGAGGATCACCGGCCGCTGACATCACAAGGTGAGAAGAGATGAGACACAGCAGGAAGTGATATCACCATCCCAATCTCCTATCTCCCTATCTCTGTCTTGTCTTCTTGGAGAATTGCAGTTCATGAGACATATATGATATATAGACAGATATACCGCAGCTCATGTATCTGTCACTGTGTGCTCCCTACAGGTGGATCCAGTAGGAGAAATCCAGCAGAGAGATGTCCCCGTCATCTGGATTCCCAGGACTGTCCAGAGGGAAATGTCCCAGAGAGTCATCAGGTAGAGGGAGCTGAAGTCTCCTCTAAATATGACCAGAAATGGACAATCCTGCACTAATGCACTTGGATTGCTCTTTAGGGGGAAAATCTATTGATTTAAGGTTGAGGATGAAGCAAAGAGATGACGCCGGGAATCCTCGAGGTAGATGAGCCCTATTCACCATCTTTAGGGGGGGCCTCCTGCAGTCAGATGAGTCATAATAGAGTTTGGAGGGTCTTATTTGATCTGTCTGCTGTAAATGAATTGTTCATCGCATTTCAGGTGAAGATTGATGATATAAAGTGAAGGCTGAAGAGAGAAGATGATCATGACGAGGTGAGTGACTGTATGGAGACATCCAGAGATGTTGACCGACAGGTGAGTGGATATGAATACAGAGGTTTCTTCAGGGATTCCTGGAACAGCTTGAATTCTTAGTGAATTGGATACAACAAGGTCCTGGAAACCTTTATTACAGTTCTGATGGAAAACCTCGCTCTGTCTATTCCACCACATCCTAGAGATGCTCTATAACATGGAGCACTGGTGACTGCAGCGTTAGGCCGTACAGACTCATCGTCCCGCCATGAGTTCAGCTGGAGATGTGCACTTTGTCTCATGATGATCTGGTTATAGCCATGATGAGATTGTCACTAACCAGATGGTGTCCCACTTGTATTAAAGTGCTGCCCCATTGGTATTGAAGGGCCAGATGTGTGGGCAGAGGACAGATTGTCAGACAAGGTTGTGCGTCTCAGAATCTTATCAAGTCCAGGTTTATGTGATAAAAGTGATGAGTGAGTGTAGAGCAGAATCCTGGACTGTGTCACTGATACGTTACAGCGTTATACAAGGATTTATAAGGCTGCAGTCCAACAGGCAGGTTCTCACTGTAAGGAGTGAAAGTAATGAGAAATACACACAGTGAAGTCCCATCATTATCTCCAGCGAGACCGTTTTGTGCAGCACAGACAGCAGCGAGACAGGCGGAGAGTGACTCTATAAGGTCCTGGTAGGTTGTCATAGGTACAGTGGGGAAAGAAAGTATTTAGTCAGTCACCAATTGTGCAAGTTCTCCCACTTAAAAAGATGAGAGCGGCCTGTAATCGACATTATAGGTCGACCTCAACTATAAGAGACAAAATGAGAAAGCAAATCCAGAAAATCCCATTGTCCGATTTGGAAAGAATTTATTTGCAAATTATGGTGGAAAATAAGTATTTGGTCACATACAAACAAGCAGGATTTCTGGCTCTCACAGACCTGTAACTTCTTCCTTAAGAGGCTCCTCTGTCCTCCTCTCATTACCTGTAGTAATGGCTCCTGTTTGAACTTGTTATCAGTATAAAAGACCCCTGTCCACAACCTCAAACCTTGACACTCCAAACTCCACTATGGTGAAGACCAAATAGCTGTCGAAGGACACCAGAAACAAAATTGTAACCCTGCACCAAGCTGGGAAGACTGAATCTGCAATAGGCAAGCAGCTTGGTGTGAAGAAATCAACTGTGGGAGCAATAATTAGAAAATGGAAGACATACAAGACCACTGATAATCTTCCTCGATCTGGGGCTCTATGCGATGATCACAAGAACGGTGAGCAAAAATCCCAGAACCACACGGGGGGACCTAGTGACCTGCAGAGAGCTGGGACCAACGTAACAAAGGCTACCATCAGTAACACACTACACGCCAGGGACTCAGATCCTGCAGTGCCAGACGTGTCCCCCTGCTTAAGCCAGTACATGTCCGGGCTCATCTGAAGTTTGCTAGAGAGAATTTGAATGATCCAGAAGAGCATTGGGAGAATGTCATATGGTCAGATGAAACCAAAGGAGAACTGTTTGGTAGAAACACAACTCATCATGTTTGGAAGAGAGAGAATGCTGAGTTGCATCCAAAGAACACCATACCTACTGTAAAGCCTGGGGTGGCAACATCATGCTTTGGGGCTGTTTCTCTGTAAAGAGACCAGGGCAACTGATCCGGGTTCATGAAAGAACGAATGGGGCCATGTATCGTGAGATTTTGAGTGCAAACCTCCTTCAATCAGCAAGGGCATTGAAGATGAAACGTGGCTGGGTCTTTCAGCATGACAATGAGCCCAAGCACACTGCCAGGACGACGAAGGAGTGGCTTTGTATGAAGCATTCCAAGGTCCTGGAGTGGCCTGGCCAGTCTCCAGATCTCAACCCCATAGAAAACCTTTGAGGGAGTTGAATGTCCGTGTTGCCAAGCGCCAGCCCCAAAACATCACTGCTCTAGATCTGCATGGAGGAATGGGCCAACATACCAGCAACAGTGTGTGCCAACCTCGTGAAGACCGAAAACGTCTGACCTCTGTCATAGCCAACAAAGGATATAGAACAAAGTATTGAGAGGAACTTTTGTTATTGGCCAAATACTTATTTTCCACCATAATTTGCAAATAAATTCTTTCCAGATCAGACAATGGGATTTCCTGGATTTGTTTTCTCATTTTGTCTCTCATATTTGAGGTCGACCTATGATGTCAATTACAGGTCTCTCATCTTTTTAAGTGGGAGAACTTGCATAATTGGTGGCTGACTAAATACTTTTTTCCCCATTGTATATAGCACACAAATTTGCTGACAACACCATTATTTGCATATTGACATTGTATCTTTTGATTTATGTTTTTCCATATAGAATTTTTGGTTCTTTTCCCTGATAGGGACATTCTAGGGTCTCTATAGTGCTTGTATTCCAGTGTGGGGTCACTCCTTTATGGCCGAGTGCTCAGGGTTTGTGGGTTAGGGTAGATTAGAGTAATTACAAAATTGAAAAAAATTAAATATCAGCTCACCGTTTCCTTCAACGTAACTCGTGTGTTTGAGATTCTTGGTGCAGTAATGGTATTAAGAAAAAACGATCAAACAACTTTACATAGCTGTGACGCGTTTCACGTCTGCCCGATACTGAGGACACTACTTTTAGAGTCTAAGGGCCACATGTATGAACCTGTTTAGGTCTAAAACTCACTTTTTTGCCCATTGGTTACTATGGGAAAAAGAGTGAGTTTTAGACCTAAACAGTTTCATACATGTGGCCCTAATTATCTGACCGGTGTGGTTTAACCCCTAATCGACTAGTTGGTATAAAAAAAAGTAACTACATTAGAAAAATTATATATATATATATATATATATACAAATTATATTATTAGAGAACTCAACATGTATATAGTAAGTATGTTCCCACAATGAATCAATGTTCAACCAACCCTTTTATGGAACAGCATTTCCCCTAATTGGAATCCAACAGATGCCTTTGCTTCACAATTTTTTTGATTGGATGCTTTTTTGGAGACTCAAATAATATATTTAAAAAAAAAAAAATTTAAATGGGACTTTTAGACTAAAAAATAAAGATAGGGGAGGATTAGCGTTACCCCCCACAATCATAAAAAAATGGTCCCAAAGGGGCCCTTTAACCAAAAATTCCCATTTTTTACACTTTTTTTTTCCCCAAAAACAATTGAGGGGAGTTCATTAAATTATCAATAAATCATAAAAAACGAAAAAGGACCCAAATTAAACTTGATTCCCCAAGGTTATGGGAAAGCAACAAACCATTGTGACACAAGAACTTAGGGATTTACACACTGGTGTTATCTCAGGAGAATCAAATATTACTAAATTTGAAAGAATAGCGATAGATGAGATTTAAAAAAAATCCTATATAGTTGTACAAAATCAGACAAAGGGGGGTCTTTTTTCATCTTTGGGCATGTTTTTTTTTAGGTGATCACAAAAAATGGGAGGATAGCAACTTATTAATTACGTACACATCAAAATTTAATATTTTTTCCCGCAATAGATAAACTTATTTGTGAGGTGTAGTATGGTGTTTTAATAAAATTTGCAGACAGCCCTTAAAGCAGTTCCGATAATTCCCCAAAGTCCATAAACAACAATTTCCTTCCCCTTGAGACCGATCATCACGGGAATCGGTTCCCTTTTTGAAAGAATTGGCAATTGGTTGGACCGACATCTCCAACCTGTAGCCATGGGTTGCCCTGGTTACAATCAGGATTCAAAAGATGTTTTGATGGCTATGGATAGTTAAAATTGTCCCTTTTATTCTCTTGGTGTCCTCCAAAACTGCATGAAAAAGGTGGTCAACTCATAAATATATGATTATAAACCAGAAGTAAAGGAATATATACTAACTATCATTACATTTTTGGGTCACAACTACTTTTTGTTTAATGGTCAAATTCTTCTTACAGGTTCAGGCTTGTCAAATGGGGGCCAGTTTTTCCCTCATTGGCCAACTAAAATGTAACCTGGTGGGAAGAAAGATATGTCCAATTCGGTTTCCATCCCTTGTTTTGTTTTTTTTTGGTATGGAAGGTACATTGAGGATACTTAATCATTTGGGATGGTCATGTATCTTCATAACAAAATTTGTAAATTACTTAAATAGCAATTTGGATAACCCCCAAATTTAACATATTTTACTGATGTAAATAACATTACCTTTTTGGATCTCCAACTTCAATGCAGATCAAGCCGTATTTTGCTTCCACAATAGAAACCCTTTTTGGGTAACGCAATCCTGCATCGTCTAGTTGTCACCCTAAAACATGTTACAAAAAACTTGCCAGTGGGAGAATATTAGGTGAACATGAATAATCCAAAAGTTTATTTACAAGAGAAAGAACAGATCAACAGGAGACTTCTAAAAAGGGGGTTATTCCCTAACACCTTATCATGTGCTACTCATATTGTAGATAATAAAGATCGTAATATTTTACTGAAAAACAAACAAAAATTTACCATAATAAGTTGGGTAATTTAATCTATTTTAGTACACAATATAGTAAACAATATGGTCAATGTAGGTTTTAATCAAGAAAAACCTTTCTATTTTGTTTATGGATCCAACGCTTAAGAAGGTTTTAGATGAAGGACGTAGGTTTGTTTTCTAATGAGCACGTTTGCAGGGTAATGTTTTATCACCAAGTTTATTCTCCTTGTCAAAAAATGCCAATTCTTGGCTTAAGTTTAAAGGATGTTTTAAATGTGGCATAAACAGATGCGTTTTATGCCCTCTGTTGGATAAATGTTCTACATTTTCTTCCACTGTAACAGGACGCCAATATCCTATTAAGACGTTTATCAACTGTCGCACTAATCATGTTTTCTATATTATCCATTGTACCAAATGCAATGTCCAATACATTGGTTGCACCACAAGATGTTTATATCTCAGGATAAGAGAACACATATATGACATTACCCGTTTCAGGAGCATTGCATCATTTTCACGATATACACCAAGGCTCCACTGAGCATTTATGTGTTAGGGCCATTGAAAAGGTTAACCGCCCAGTCAGAGGCGGCGATTGGAGAAGATGCCTCACAGATAGAGAGGCTTTTTGGATCCTAACATTAAACACAAGTTTTCCACAGGTTCTGAATTACAGAACATTATATATATATTTTGAGCTCTCTAATAATATAATTTGTATGCATATATTATCATTTTTTCTGATGTAGTTACTTCTTTTTATACCAACTAGTTGATTAGGGGTTAAAGCACACCGGTGAGATAATTAGACTCTATAAGGAGTGTCGGTTTGTTGTTACAAGCTATGCTATGATTAAGGGTCCTCAGTATTGGGCAGACCCGAAACGCGTCACAGCTATGTAAAGTTTTTTGATCGTTTTTATCCTTTTTTTCTGTGGGACAACAAAGAATATAACATTTTTAACTTTTCGAGTGCGGAACTATACCATGTTTTGCTTAATATAGATAAGAGTTATGAACATTAAATATAAAATTGTAACTACTTTATTAGTGAAAGTTATGTTTCATCTCTATGGGACAGTTCCCTTTTTCTTTTCTCTGTGACTTTCTATAGTCAGGGTTTTTTTGTCCCTGGATATTTGATGTAATTTAGTGATTTCGTCCATACCACATTATTGGTTCAATTTCGTCTTGTGATTTCGCTTTCGGTGATGTGCAAGGCTGGATTCACACCCAAAATAAGATGAGAGCACCTTTCACATGGATGAGTGACCCAGAAAACCTTCTTCTGATCACAATGTTGCCCTCACCAGCTTGTATTGGCGTGTCAGGTCAGATATTTCTGACCTGACACGCCAATGTCCATCCACTCCATGAAGCAGAAAACGTTATCAAAGAAAACAATCCTTTGCCCATCAGCAGAGGTTCAATTCTGATATTGCCAGGAAAACGGAGGCTGTTTTTGCTGATGCAGCTTGCTTAGTAGAGATGTGGGGACATCCATGTGCTCCAGGGCCCCATACGCACTAGGTTTAGCAGAGGTGCAGTGACATCCATCTGCTCCAGGGCCCCATAAACAGTAGGGATAGTAGAGGTGCAGTGACATCTGTCTGCTGTGGTGCCCCATACACAGTAGGGTTAGCAGAGGTGCAGTGACATCCGTCTGCTCCAGGGCTCCATACACGTAGGGTTGCAGAGGTGCAGTGACATCCGTCTGCTCCGGGGCTCCATACACAGTAGGGTTAGCAGAGGTGCAGTGACATCTGTCTACTCTGGGGCTCAATACACAGTAGAACTAGTTGAGGTGCGGTGACATCTGTCTGCCCTGGGGACCCATAAGCAGGAGTGTTAGCAGAGGTGTAGTGACATCCGTCTGCTCCAGGCCCCATACACAGTAGGGTTAGCAGAGGTGTAGTGACATCCGTCTGCTCCAGGCCCCATACACAGTAGGGTTAGCAGAGGTGTAGTGTCATCCGTCTACTCTGGACCCCATACACAGTAGGGTTAGCAGAGGTGCAGCGACATCTGTCTGCTCTGGGCCCCATACACAGTAGGGTTAGCAGAGGTGCAGTGACATCCATCTACTCCGGGGCCCCATACACAGTAGGGATAGCAGAGGTGCAGCGACATCCGTCTACTCTGGTCCCCATATGCAGTAACATTAGTAAAAGTGCAAAGACATCTGTCTGCTCCGGGGCCCATATGTCCAACTGTTTGCTGTTGTTTCATAAATCATCCATTATACTCATAACAAGGGATGTGGGCAGACAGCCTATCACACCTTACATAGCTAGCAAGCCTACGCACCACAGGGAATTCCTGCATGAGCTACATGATGTCAGAAGTAGGATGTGATCATAATTAGTGGTCCTGCTGGATCCATCTCTGGCTTTGCCTAAAATAACTTAATAAAAATTGCATGAGTTTTCCCAGCCTGAAAGGAATGTTTAAAATGTTTTCATTTCAGCAGAATACTGTAAGATCTCTGAAGGAAATAGCGCGTCATCACTAAATTATAAAGTAGAAGATATCATTCAGCACTCTTCAGAAGGAAACCACAGTACCCTTAATGTCTATCCAGCACGTCACAGCACAGACCTATCAAATAATCTCCCCCATCATGAGGAACCTTCACCTGAACCACAACAGAAGCTTTTCAGAAGTGCAGACTTGTCATATAATCCCCCCAATGACGAAGAACCTTCTACTGACATTCCACTGATGGTTACCAGGAGTGCAGACCTGTTATATAATCCCCCCAATCATGCTGAACCACCTTCTGAACCATCACAAATGGTTATCACAGGTACAGGCCTTAAAGAGGGAAAAAGCTTTCCATGTGGTCAATGTGGTAAACAGTTTACAAGACGTTCAACACTAGTTACACACGAGATAATTCACATAGGAGAGAAGCCTTTTTCATATTCAGAATGTGGGAAATCTTTTACAGATAAACATAATCTAGTTTTACATGAGAGACTTCACACCGGAGAGAAGCCTTTTTCATGTACTGAATGTGGGAAATCTTTTACACATAAATCATATCTAATTATACATGAGAGACTTCACACTGGAATGAAGCCTTTTTCATGTTCGGAATGTGGGAAATCATTTACACAGAGATCAAATCTCAATACACATGAGAGAATTCACACAGGAGAGAAGCCTTTTGCATGTTCTGATTAATCATGTTTTGTTATGCCTCATAAAATTTACACAGGAGGGAAACTGTAATGTTCTATAAGAGAGAAATGTACATAAAATTTGAATTTTGATGAGAGAAGTCGCACAGAATGTGGAAAATGTTTTAGTTGTTAAGCAAACCTTTGATGTTCCAACACCTGAGATTGTTCACAGATATTAACCAGCAAATAACAGTATGTAACCCCTTACCGACATTGGATGTACCTGGATGTGACTTCCCATAAATGGACATATAGGTACGTCCTGGACATCGTGCGAGCTCACATGGGGGGCCCACATCACCGCAGCATCGAACCAGCTATATATTATGGTTGGCCCCGTGCTGTGTCACCCATGACCGGAGCTTACCCCTTAGCTGCCGTGAATAACTGCGATCATGGCAGCTAAGGGAAAGACAGAGGGAGAGAGCTCCCTCTGTCTCTATCAACACTGCCGCAAGATAATTATGGCTGCCGATAGTTTCCCTAGCAACCTGGAAGCCTAACAAAGGCGTCCAGGCTTCCAGTCACTATGCCTGGTTGTGCCATATGGGTATGGCTGGGCATAGTGATAGACAGTTTCTATGGATACCAATAATGATATCCATTGTAACAGTGATCTGAAGATCACTAATACAAGTATCATATAGGGATAAGTAAAAAAAAGTGAAAAGCAAAAAAAAGCACAAAAAATAAAAACACGTACACCGCCCTTTTCCCCTCTACAAACGCCTGCCTCCCCAAAAAAGATCAAAACTTAAGTACGCATTTTTGGTATCACCGTGCATAAGAACCTGGCCTATAAATCTGTCATGGTATTTAATCTGCATTGTGAACACCGTAAAAAAAAATGAAAGAAAAAAACTGACAATTGTGATTTTCGTTAATCCTGCAGCACATAATAAAATGGAATAAAAAAGGGTCTAAAAAAACTATAAACTCAAGGGGTACCCAAAGAAAAATGTTTT
>JAODAL010061852.1:0-20080 GCA_025379985.1 Phyllomedusa bahiana | reverse complement strand
CACCTCAAATACCCCAAATAGTAATAGCTACCCCCTCCAATACTAAACCGCTTTTTGTCCCCTAAAAATTTAATGGTGATCCCCTTAGTTTTCACCCAAATCCTTTCAATAGTAATAGCTTTTCCCCCCCAATACGGGGACCCTCAAATACCCAAATTGTGATGGGCTTTTCCCCTTTCCCAAATACTAAACCCCTCAAATCCCCTAAAGAAAGGGTTTGTCCCCTCTAGCATGACCCCCCCAAATACCCCAAAAAAAAATTGGGCTACCCCCTCCAATTCGCCCTCCTCAAATACCCCAATAGAAATTAGCAAACCCCCCCCATACGGACCCCCCCAAATCCCCCAAATTGAAATAGCTACCCCTCCAAAACTAAAACCCTCAAATACCCCAAAATTAGTAAAAAGTATCCCCTAAAATTACTGCCCCCAAAAAAATTACCCCATTAGTAATAGCTTTTTTCCTCCAATACTAAAAACCCTCAAATCCCAAAAATTTAGTAATAGCAAATCCCCCCCAAATTTACGGGGAACCGCTCTTTTTACCCAAAAAAGAAAGGGTTTGATCCCCCTTAGTGTTCACCTCAATCCCCAATAGTAATGGCTATCCCCTCCAAATAAAACCCTTTCAAAACCCCCATTAGAAAATAGCTATCCCCTCCAATACTGACCCTCAAAAAAAACCCAATATTTAATAGCTTTCCCCTCAATATTGCCCCCTAAAATTTACCCCAATAGTAATATTCCCCCCCTTTCCAAAAAATGACCCCCCCAAATACCCCAATAGAAAATGGGTTTTCCCCCTCCAATACTGAACCCTCAAATACCCTAAAAGTAATGGTGATCCCCTCTAGCATGACCCCTCAAATACCCCAATAGTAATAGCTATCCCCTCCAATTCTGCCTCCTCAAATACCCCAATAGTAATAGCTATCCCCTCCAATACTGACCCCTCAAATACCCCAATAGTAATAGCTATCCCCTCCAATACTGACCGCTCTAGTACCCTAAAAGTAATGGTGATCCCCTCTAGCATGACCCCTCAAATTTTCCCCCAATATTTAAAACCTACCCCTCCTTTATGACCCCTTCAAAAAAACCCTTTAGTAATAGTACCCCCTTTCCAAATTACTGAACCCTAAAAATACCCAAAAATTAAAGGGTTTTTTTCCCCTCTAGCTGACCCTAAATTTTTTCCCAAATAGTAATAGCTATCCCCCCCTTTTACTGACCGCTCTAGTCCCCCTAAAAGAAAGGGTGACCCCCTCTAGTGTTACCCCTAAAATTTCCCTCAAAAAGTAAAAAAGCTATCCCCTCAAATATAAACCCCTCAAATCCCCCAAATTTTAGTGATAGTTATTCCCCCCCAAAAATGAACCTCAAATACCCTTAAAAGTAATGGTGATCTCCTCTAGCATGCCCCTAAAAATCCCCCAATTTAGTCTAGCTATCCCCTCCTTTTTCCCCTCCTCAAATACCCCAATATTTAATAGTCCCCCCTCCAATAGGGGGCCCCCTAAAAATTTTCCCCAATTGAAATAGCTATCCCCTCCAATACTGAACCCTCAAATACCGCAATAGTAATAGCTATCCCCTCCAATACTGACCGCTCTTGTACCCTAAAAGTAATGGTGATCCCCCTCTAGTGTTACACCTCAAATACCCCAATAGTAATAGCTATCCCCACCCAATACGGGCCCCCTCAAGTACCCCCATTAGTAAAAATTTATCCCCCCCCAATTTTACTGCCCCTTTCAAAAAACCCCAAATTAGTAAAAAGCTTTCCCCCCCAAATTTTTGGGCCCCCTAAAATCCCCCAATAGAAATACTACCCCCTCCAATATGACCGCTCTATTTAACCCTAAAGTAATGGTGATCCCCTTTTAGTTTTTCCCCCTCAAAAAACCCCAATAGTAATAGCTACCCCCTTCCAAATTAAGACCTCTCAAATCCCCCAATTTAGAAATTAGTATCCCCTCCAATACGGGAACCCCTAAAAAATACCCTAAAAGTAATGGTGATCCCCTTAGAAATTCCCCTAAAAAACCCCCAAAATTGTAAATAGCTATCCCCTAAAAATTTTTGCTCCCAAATACCCCAAAAGTAATAGCAAACCCCCCTTTATTGACCCCTAAAAAACCCCCAATTTTTAATAGTTTTCCCCCTCCAAATACTGCCCGCTTTTGGTCCCTAAAAGTAAGGGGTGATCCCTTTTGAATTTCCCCCTTTCAAAATCCCCCAAATTTAAAAATAGCTATCCCCTCCAATTCTCCCCCTCCCTAAACCATAATCCCAATAGTAATAGCTATCCCCTCCAATACTGACCCCTCAAATACCCCAATAGTAATAGCTATCCCCTCCAATACTGAACCCTCAAATACCCTAAAAGTAATGGTGATCCCCTCTAGCATGACCCCTCAAATACCCCAATAGTAATAGCTATCCCCTCCAATACTGACCCCTCAAATACCCCAATAGTAATAGCTATCCCCTCCAATACTGACCCCTCAAATACCCCAATAGTAATAGCTATCCCCTCCAATACTGAACCTCTAAAGAACAGGATTACTCCTGATCCTCCTTGAGATGGTTCTACTCCTTCATTGGAGTCCAGCTGTGTTTAACTAAACTGATTGGACTTGATTAGGAAATGACATACTGTCTATATAAGACCCTCACAGCTCACAGTGCATGTAAGAGCAAATGAGAATCTTGAGGCTAAGGAACTGCCCAAAGTAGCTCAAGTACAGAATTGTGGCAGATCCAGATCGTGACCAAGGTTACAAAGAATTTCTGCAGCAGTAGGTTCTAGAGCACAGTGGCCTCCAATAATCCTTAAATGGAAGAAGTTTGGATGACCACAATCCTTCCCGACCCGGCCGTCAGCCAACCAAGCAATGTGGGAGAAGAGCTTGGTGTGAGAAGTAAAGAGAACCCAAGATCACTGTGCTGGAGCTCCTGAGATGCAGGAGGAGATGGGAGAAAGTTCCACAAAGTCACCGATCACTCAGCCTCCAGCAGTCGGGGCTTTATGCAGAGTGCAGCACTGACGGAAGCCTCTCTCAGTGCAGGACTAGGAAAGCGCAGACGGAAGCCTCTCTCAGTGCAGACATAGGGAAAAAAAAAGCCAGCATGTGCAAGACAGAAGAACCTCTTCCTTCAGTGCAAGACATAGGAAATCCGCAGACGGAAAGGGCCTCTACTCCAGTGCAAGACATAGGGAATGCCGCAGACGGAAGCTCTCTTCCTCAGGCCTCCAGCCAAGACATAGGAAAGCCGCAGACGGAAAGAAGCCTCACTCACTCAGTGCAAGGACATAGGAAATCTGCAGACGGAAGGCCTTCTCCTCAGTGCAAGACATAGTGAAAGCCGAGACGGAAGTCTTCCTCAGTGCAAGACATAGGAAAGCGCAGAGGAAGCCTCTCCTCAGTGCAAGACATAGGAAAGCCGCAGACGAAGCCTCTCCTCAGTGCAAGACATAGGAAAGTGCAGACGGAAGCCTCTCCTCGTGCAAGACATAGGAAAGCAGCAGAGGAAGCCTCTCCTAGTGCAAGACATAGGAAAGCCGCAGACGAAGCCTCTCCTCAGTGCAAGACATAGGAAAGCAGCAGACGAAGCCTCTCCTCAGTGCAAGACATAGGAAAGCCAGCAGACGGAAGCCTCTCCTCAGTGCAAGACATAGGAAAGCCGCAGACGGAAGCCTCTCCTCAGTGAATGACATAGGAAAGCCGCAGACGGAAGCCTCTCCTCAGTGCAAGACATAGGAAAGCGCAGATGGAAGCCTCTCCTCAGTGCAAAGACATAGTAAAGCAGCAGACGGAAGCCTCTCCTCAGTGCAAGACATATGAACTCCGCAGACGGAAGCCTATCCTCAGTTCAAGACATAGGAAAGCCGCAGACGGAAGCCTCTCCTCAGTGCAAGACATAGGAAAGCCACAGACGGATGCCTCTCTCAGTGCAAGACATAGGAAAAGCCGCAGACGGAAGCCTCTCCTCAGTGCAAGGACATAGTAAAAGCCGCAGACGGAAGCCTCTCCTCAGTGCAAGACATAGGAAAGCCGCAGACGGAGGCCTCTCCTCAGTGCAAGACATAGGAAAGCGCAGACGGAAGCTCTCCATCAGTGCAAGACATAGAAAAGCCGCAGAGGAAGAGCTCTCCTGTGCAAGAATTGAAGCGGCGAGGAAAGCCGTCCTCTCATCCGCCCAAACAACCCGAAAGCGACAACGGGGGCCATCCGGCTATGAAGACAGTAGGAATGTGCAGACGGAAGCCCCTCAGTGAGGACTTTGGGAAAAGCGCGACGGACCCCCTTGAGTGCAAGTTTAAAGCGCAGAGGGGGCCCCCAGTGCAAGACTAGAAAACCGCAGACAGAAGCCTTCCTCAGTGCAAGCTAGGAAAGCCGCAGAGGAACCCCTTTTCCTGAGTGCAAGAATAAAAAAGCCGCAGCGGAAGCCTTTCTCAGTGCAAGAAAAGGAAAGCTGCAGACGGAAAGTCTCTCTCGTGCAAGCTGGGAAAAAGCCGCAGAGGGAAACCCTTCCTAGTGAAGACATGGAAAGCCGCAGACGGAACCCTTCCTCAGTGAAAAGACTTAGGAAAGCCGCAGACGGAAGCCCTCCTCATGAAAGATGTGGGAAAGCCGTAGAGGGAAAGCCTTCCTCAGTGCAAGACATATGAAACCCGCAGACGGAGCCTCTCCTCCGTGCAGGAATAGGAAAGTCGAGAGGAAGCCTTCCTCAGTGCAAGACTTTGGGAAAAGTGCAGAAAAAGCCTCTCCCCCAGTGCAAGCTTAAAAGCTGCAGACAGAAGACTCCCCCTCAGTACAAGACATAGGAAAGACGCAGACGGAAGCCTTTTAGTGCAAGAATAGGAAAGCCGCAGACAGTTTGCACTAAAGGCCCCAGATATGGGAATAAGTTCTCTGCTCTGAGAGACGAAGATTGAAATTTTTTTGGTTTTAAATTTGTAAGCGGGGGAGAAAGCCGGGCCCCTCCCATCACCTCCCCAAACAATCCCACAGTGAACATGGTGGGGGCGGGCATCAGGCTTTGGGGGGCAGTGAACACATGGTGGTGGCAGCATCTGCTATGGGGGACAGGGACACATGGTGGTGGCAGCATCGTGCTATGGGGACAGGACACATGTGGTGGGCCCAGGCAGACATCAGCTATGGTGGCAGTGACACATGGTGGGGGCAGTATCAGGCTATGGGGGCAGAGACACATGGTGATTGCAGCATCATGCTATGGGGGCAGTGACACATGGTGGGGGCAGCATCATGCTATGGGGCAGTGGACACATGGTGGGGCAGCATCAGGCTATGGGGCAGTGACACATGGTGGTGGCAGCATCAGGCTATGGGGGCAGTGACACATGGTGGGGGCAGCATCATGCTATGGGGGCAGTGACACAAGGAGGTGGCAGCATCAGGCTATGGGGGCAGTGACACATGGAGGTGGCAGCATCAGGCTATGGGGGCAGTGACACATGGAGGTGGCAGCATAATGCTATGGGAGCAGGGACACATGGTGGGGGCAGCATCAGGCTATGGGGACAGTGACACATGGTGGGGGCAGCATCATGCTATGGGGGCAGTGACACATGTTGGGGGCAGCATCAGACTATGGGGGCAGGAACAGGACGACTGGTTGTAATTGAAGGAAAGATGAATGCGGCCAAGTACATCCAGATCTCCTGGATGAAAACCTCTTCCAGACACTCTGGACCTCAGACTGGGCCGAAGGTTCTTCTCCCAACAAGACAATGACCCTAAGCACACAGCTAAAATAACAAAGCAGCGGCTTCAGAACAACTCTGTGCCCATTCCTGACCGACCCAGCCAGAGCCCTGACCTCAACCCAATGGAGCATCTCTGGAGAGACCTGAAAATGGCGTCCACCAATGTTCACCATCCAACCTGAGGGAACTGGAGAGGATCTGCAAGGAAGAACGGCCGAGGATCCCCAAATACAGGGGTGAAGAACTTGTTGCATCATTCCCAAGAAGACTCCTGGCTGTACCAGCTCAAAAGAGGCTTCTACTCAATACTGAGCAAAGGGTTTGAATCCTTATGACCCTGTGATATTACAGTTTTTCTTCTTTAATAATTTCTTTTTTTTTCTTTCAAGATGGGGGAGGGGAGGGGGGCAGAGTGTACATTAATGAGCAAAAAATTAACTTTTTGGATCTTACCAAATGGCTGCAATGAAACAAAGTGAAAAATTTAAAGGGGACTGAATACTTTCCGTACTCACTAAATATCACAGCCTGGTCCTTGTCAGAGTCACTCACACCCTTACGTTTGCTTATTTTTCCAGCTTCTAACATATCAACTTCAAGAACTGACCCGTCACCGACTAATACACCCTCCCCCGACAGACGCCATTGTCTTTTCACCAGTATTTAATGTTATGATCAGTGTATACGGCCAAGTCATAAACTTTCCCAAAATCAACCAGAGGCAGATAGAATCAGGAATGTGGCTGAAACCTCCCATCTCCAGACCTAGACCTAATGTATATATGTGCGTGTGTATGTATATGTGTATATATATATATATATATTGTGAGCTGCCGCTTAGCTCTGGGACGCCATCTTGGCCCATCCCTGGGGTTTCTCGCTTTCGGATCGCCGTCTGGGGTAGGACAGTATTGGCACGCTGACACCAGGCTTCTGTTTTAAACTGGTCTCCGCCAGTTTTATTGAGGCATACGAATAAAGGTACAGCAAAACAAAACACAAATAAACATCTAGGCCGTCTGGCCACTAACTATACATTTAGAGACACCCTCTCTACCGTAGTCTGGATCTAATATCCAGCACCACCAAAACACGTACTCACAAGTCCAGTACACGGTACAGGCTTCCCTCCAGCCTCCAGGGGGCCAGAGCTCTCACTAGCTCCACTACAGCTCCAGTGCCAGGTAGCAGGCCACGCCCCCTGATCACCTGCAGAGACAGGCTTTTTATAGGCCTGGTAAATCCTGGAACCAAACCTGGCCTGGAACGTGGGGACGGCCTCCCACCCAACGCTGTGACCGTCCCGGGACAGGCAACCCAATACTAGCCACATAGCAGCCATACTAACAACATGTGTCAGTAACCTAGGGTTACTGACGCTAACTGGTTGCCTTCCCCCACCGAAGCCAGGACTTCGGTGGCACGTACGCCACCTAGTGGCAGCACCATGCGACCACCTATGGTCGTTCTGCCACAATATATATATATATATATACACACACACATCCAGTACAGGCAGTCCCAACTTACAGCTTTCCGACTTACAACTGTCCCCTAGTTACACATAGAGACTTATGGGGCGTGCAGGCACTTGTAGTTCCATGTTCCACAGCAGATAGTAGCTATGGAACCACAAACTCCAGCATGTCACAGCAGCACATGAGGTGAAAATGAGGTGAAATCTTCTTAACAAGGGCACAGACAGCAAAACAAATGTAAAAACACTTCCCTGCGCTATCCAAAACTAAAAAAAAAACTTATGTGCTGGAGTTGCATGTAATAAATCTACCTGTTCTGACTTACATACAAATTCAATTTAAGTACAAACATACAGTCCCTTTCCCGTTTGTGGCCCAGGGATTGCCTGTGTGTATATATATTGCCGATATGTTCGATTAGTTAATTAATTAGCTGTGTTATTTAATTATTTATGATATTGTGTAATTACTATTTTGATTGTGTTATGTATTTATGCCAATATTTTATTATTTTTGATAATTTTTGTGTTATAGGATGTATGTATCCAATTATTTTTTTTTACTTTGATTTACTTTCTTATTTCATTATTGCGATCTATATTGTTTGATTATTTGTATTATTTGGGGGCAATTATCAGTTATGGATATTGTTGTTCTTATTATTAGTAGTATTATTAGTGTTAGTATTGTTTTATTTATTTGTATAATTTCATTATTTATTTTTGTGTAATTATTATTTGTATTGTCTTATTTATACTATTATAATTCTGATTAATAATTTGTATTGTGTTTTATTATGTATGTATCCTATCATTTTGTTATTCTTTTTGTTTTGCTTTCTTATGTTAGTATTGTTATCTGCATGGCTTGATTATTTTTATTAATTTTTGGGGTAATTTATTTTTACAATGTGGTTTGCATTATTTTTATCTACTATTTTATTACTGTTTTATTTGTTATTTGTTTTGTTTTCTTATTGTTATATCTATTATTTGATTTTTTTCAGTAATTATTTCTGTTATGTGGTTTGCATTATTTAAATATTCTGTTATTTTATTAGTTTTTGTTATTTGCTTTATTTTCTTATTGTTATTTCTTTATTTTTATATTTTAGTTTTATATTTTTATGATTTTTGGAAGGTAATTAATTTTATTATGTCGTTTGCATTATTTTTATACACTCTTATTTTTTATATATATATATTTTTTTAATTATTAGAATTTTTATTAACATTTTCCAAGAAGTTACAAATGCAACATCAATGGTAACAAATCCTCATAATGGCTAGATGACTAAATCACAGAATCTTTTTTTTTTATTTTACGTTATTTGTTCTGTTCTCTTATTATTTGATTATTTTTATTATTGTTTTATTATTTTTATTATTGTTTTGTGTTATTTTTTGGGTTATTATTAGTCTTATTTATATGTCATATTTTATTTTTTGTTTTCCTATTAATTTTTGTTTTTTATTTTATTATTTTTTTTTGTATTATATGATTATTTTATAATTTTTTGTGTAATTAGTTTTATTCTCTTATTTGCATTATTTATAATATTTTATTACACATTTTGGTTTTTAGGTTTTTATATTATTGTTGTAGGTGTTTTATTATTTTTACTGTTACATTTCCATTTTCCTCACCCCCAGAAATCGTTCTTTACATTTCCAGTGCCAGCTGTTATATAACAGATGGGCCGATCCTTTGGAGCCGTTGTTCTCCATCCACCATGTAAGTTCCATATTTGGTTCTTATCTGCCGTCTGAATTCCACATCTAGTTTCATGGATAATGCGTCTCTGCAGGAAGCTCAGACAACAGTCTGCAGAGATGAGCCAACCTCCTATCAACAAATATTTACTCCGTATGAACGTTCACAGCTGGAGAATCTTTGATGACGATCGCACTCAAAATTAATTTAGATGCTGGAATGGTCCAGTAACCACTTCATGATCAGAGGCGGCATGATGGTAAATTTATTACATATTACACCAACCACAGTTGCAGGGTGAGGGTCCATGTACAAGGCTCTATAACATATCATATTGTACAGTTTTGTAATATCAAGCTCATATGTTCTACAGGCCCATAATGTCCCTAAGAGCGGTGTCCCCGGGGTTTAACAGAGGGGTGTCCCCGTACGAGGGGGTGTGCCTACAGAGGGTGGCCGACGAGGGTGTGCCTACGAGGGGTGTGCCTACAGGGGGGGTGTCCCTCAGAGGGGTGTCCCTACAGAGAGGTTGCCAAAGGGTGTCCCTACAAGGGTGTGCCTAAGGGGGGTGTGGTTCCAGGGGGGTGCTACAGAGGGGGGGCCCGTACAGAGGGGTTGCCACAGAGGGGTGGGGTCAGAGGGGTGTCCCGTCAAGGGTTGCCGTACGAGGGGTTGTGCCGACAGGGGGGTGTCGTACAGAGGGGTGTGCCGAAAAGAGGGGGTGTGCCGTACAGAGGGGGTCCCTCGAGGGTGTCCCTACAGGGGGGTCTGTGGGGTGTGCCGTCAGAGGGGTTTGTCCTTTCAGGGGGTGGGTTGCCTAAGGGGGTGTGCCTAAGAGGGGTGTGCCGTACAGAGGGGTGGCCTACAAAAGGGGTGTCCCGTCGGGAGGGGTTGCGTACAGAGGGTGTGCCGTACAGAGAGGGGGTTCTACAGGGGGTGTGCCGTACAGAGGGGTGTGCCTTACAGAGAGGGGGGTGTGCCGTAAGAGGGGGTGTGCTTACAGAGGGGTGTGCCGTACAGGAGTTCCCTACAGAGGGGGGTGCCGTAAAAATGTCCCGTACAGAGGGGTGGCCGTACAGAGGGGTGGGGGTACAGAGGGTGTGCCGTACAGGGGGTGTGCCTACAGAGGGTGTGCCTCAGAGGGTGGTGCCGTACAGGGGGTGTGCCGACAAGGGGTGTGCCGTACAGGGGAATGTGCCTACAGAGAGGGTGTCCCCGACAGAGGGGTCCATCAGAGAGGGTGTGCCATAAAGGGTGGCCATAAAAGGGTGTGCCATCGAGGGTTGCCTAAGGGGGTGTGCCTACAGAGGGTTGTGAATAAGAGGTGTGCCTACAGGGGTGTGCCATACAGAGGGGTGTGGCTAAGAGGGTTTCCATAAAAGGGGGTGTGCCAAAAAGGGGGTTGTGCCTACGGGGAGGTGTGCGACAGGGGGTTTTTTGTGGTTCAGAGGGGTGCTACAGAGAGGGTGCCATAAAGAGGGGTGTGCGAAGGGGGTGTCTCAGATAGTTGTCCGTAGCAGAGAGGTGTGCCTACAGATGGGTGTGCGTACTCAAGGATGGGTGTGCCATACAGAGGGTGTGCCGTACAGAGAGGGTGTACATATTCGACAACAGAGAGGTGGTCCATGACAGAGGGTTGTCACGTACAGAGACGTTGTGCAACAGAGGGGCTATAGTGTGTTACGTACAGAGAGTTGTGCCTACAGAGGGGTGCCATACAGAGGGGTGTGCCGTACAGAGGGGTGTGCCATACAGAGAGGTGTGCCGTACAGAGGGGTGTGCCATACAGAGAGGTGTGCCATACAGAGGGGTGTGCCATACAGAGAGGTGTGCCATACAGAGAGGTGTGTCGCACAGAGGGGTGTGCCACGCAGAGGGGTGTGCCGTACAGAGAGGTGTGCCATACAGAGGGGTGTGCCGTACAGAGGGGTGTGCCGTACAGAGGGGTGTGCCGTACAGAGGGGTGTGCCGTACAGAGGGGTGTGCCGTACAGAGGGGTGTGCCGTACAGAGGGGTGTGCCGTACAGAGGGGTGTGCCGTACAGAGGGGTGTGCCACGCAGAGAGGTGTGCCGTACAGAGGGGTGTGCCGTACAGAGAGGTGTGCCATACAGAGAGGTGTGCCGTACAGAGGGGTGTGCCGTACAGAGAGGTGTGCCGTACAGAGGGGTGTGCCGTACAGAGGGGTGTGCCGTACAGAGGGGTGTGCCGTACAGAGGGGTGTGCCGTACAGAGGGGTGTGCCGTACAGAGAGGTGTGCCATACAGAGGGGTGTGCCGTACAGAGGGGTGTGCCGTACAGAGGGGTGTGCCGTACAGAGAGGTGTGCCATACAGAGGGGTGTGCCATACAGAGGGGTGTGCCGTACAGAGGGGTGTGCCGTACAGAGAGGTGTGCCATACAGAGGGGTGTGCCGTACAGAGAGGTGTGCCGTACAGAGGGGTGTGCCGTACAGAGGGGTGCCATACAGAGGGGTGTGCCGTACAGAGGGGTGTGCCGTACAGAGAGGTGTGCCGTACAGAGGGGTGTGCCGTACAGAGGGGTGTGCCGTACAGAGGGGTGTGCCGTACAGAGAGGTGTGCCATACAGAGGGGTGTGCCGTACAGAGAGGTGTGCCATACAGAGAGGTGTGCCGTACAGAGAGGTGTGCCGTACAGAGAGGTGTGCCATACAGAGAGGTGTGCCATACAGAGAGGTGTGCCATACAGAGGGGTGTGCCGTACAGAGAGGTGTGCCGTACAGAGGGGTGTGCCGTACAGAGGGGTGTGCCGTACAGAGAGGTGTGCCATACAGAGAGGTGTGCCGTACAGAGAGGTGTGCCGTACAGAGGGGTGTGCCATACAGAGGGGTGTGCCGTACAGAGAGGTGTGCCGTACAGAGAGGTGTGCCATACAGAGAGGTGTGCCATACAGAGAGGTCCGTTAAGATGTCCCAAACAGAGTGTGTGTCCTCGATGCAGTAAGAAGGTGTGCCTAGTTACAGAGGGTGTGCCGTACAGGGTGCCGTTACAGTAAAGGGTGGCCGTACAAGGGGTGTGCCAGGGTTCACGAGGGGTGGACAGGGGTTGCGACAGAGGGGTGTGCCGTACAGAGAGTGTGCGAAAGGGTTGCCGTACAGAGGGTGTGCCTTACAGGGGGTGGCCGTACAAGGTTGCCGTACAGAGGGGTGTGCGTACAGAGGTGTTTGGGGGCGTACAGAGGGTGTGCCTTACAGAGAGGGGTGCCGTACAGAGGGTGCCGAAGGAGTGTGCCACGAGGGGTTGGACAAGAGGTGCCCAGAGGGGTGTGCCGTACAGAGTGTGGCCGTAAGAGGGTGCCGTACAGAGGGGTGTGCCGTAAGAGGGTGTGCCATACAGAGGTGTGCCGTACAGAGGGGTGTGCCGTAAGAGGTGTGCCGACAGAGAGGTGTGCCAACAGAGTTGCGTACAGAGGGTGTGCAGTACAGAGAGGTGTGCCACGCAAGGGTTGCCTACAGGGGTTGCCATGCAGAGGGGTTTCTACAGAGGAGGGTGTGCCGTACAGGGGTGTGCCTACAGAGGGTGTGCCGTACAGAGGGTGTGCGACAGAGGGTGTGCCTACAGAGGGTGTGCCTACAGAGGGTTGCCTACAGAGGGTTGCCTCAAGGGTGTCCTACAGAGTGTGTGCCGTACAGAGAAGTGTGCCGTACAGAGAGGTGTGCCGTACAGAGGTGTGCGTACAGAGGGGTGCCGTACAGGGGTGTGCGTAAAGAGGTGTGCCGAAGAGGTGTGCCGACAAGAGGGTGCCGTACAGAGGGGTGTGCCGTACAGAGGGGTGTGCCGTACAGAGGGGGGTGCCGCTCAGAGCGGTGTGCCGCGCAGAGGGGGGTGCCGCTCAGAGGGGTGTGCCGCGCAGAGGGGTGTGCCACGCAGAGGAGTGTGCTGTACAGAGGGGTGTGCCGTACAGAGGGGTGTGCGTACAGAGGGGTGTGCCGTACAGAGGGGGGTGCCGCGCAGAGGGGGGTGCCGCGAGAGGGGTGTCCCGCACAGAGGGTGTTGCCGTAAAAGAGGGGTTTTGCTACAGAGGGGTGTGGCGTACAGAGAGCTGTGCCGTACAGAGAGGTGTGCCCTGCAGAGAGGTGTGCCATGCAGAGGGGTGTGCCGTACAGAGGGGTGTGCCGTACAGAGAGGTGTGCCGTACAGAGGGGTGTGCCGTACAGAGGGGTGTGCCGTACAGAGAGGTGTGCCATACAGAGCGCCCCTTAAGTATGCTCCAACACAGTCAAAGTACCTCTTTGGTGCATCCCACACAGTAATACAACCCGTAAGTAACATACTAATAGTGTCCTTTTAGTGCCATAACCTAGTAACAGTGCCCCTGGACACCGTAAAGTGCCTCATTTAGTACTACTGTCCCCACATAAGTATTGTGCCCCCTCAGTGCACACACAGTAATGGTACCCGCCAGGCAAGCCCAAATACAGTGAAACCGCTGTTCAAAAACTCATCAGTATCACCCTAATACCATCCCAATGCGGAAGTGAGTGTCCCATAGACCTGTTACTACCCAACAAGACAGAGTGGAGTGGCCCCAAACCAGCGAGCGGAGGTGCTACAGTCACCGAGATAAAGCAGCTGAAATCTGACAAACCTCCAGATTGTGCAAATCAACCCCAGACAGGAGCCTTCATCAGGTCCAAGAAACAAAGTAACCAAGTCATGTATCCTACACTCCTAGGATGCTCACTGCTGCCATGACAACGGCCCGTCCTGTAATCACTTATCTATTATTCATGTCTCTGATTGTTATTGTTGGACTTTGCTTGAAATTGATTGTAATTTTTCTATGTTTATTCTATTATCCTTCCAAAGAGATCACGACATCGGCCCTTCGAACCCGTTCCTGAACATTTTGCATGTGTAGATAAACAGTATCTCACAGAAGGAAGTAAGTACACCCCGCACATTATATACAGTATCTCACAAAAGTTAGTACACCCCTCACATTTTGTATTCTATCTTTTCTTGGAACAACACTGAGGATCTGACCCTGATACAATGTAAAGTAATTAGTGCCCGGCTTGTATCACAGGGGGATGGGGTGTCCTCAATATAACTCCACACAGACATCAATGTCTAAACCACTGAGGACAAAAGTGAGGACACCCCGGTGACAACAAAGTGAGGACACTGCTAAATGACAACAAGAGTGAGGACACCCCTAAGTGATACAATGTAAAGTAGTCAGTGCCCGGCTTGTATCACAGGGAAGAACTCACAGCATCAATGTCTATGGGGATAAAAGTGAGGACACCCCTAAGTGAGGACACCCCTAAGTGATACAATGTAAAGTAGTCAGTGCCCGGCTTGTATCACAGGGGAATGTGGTGTCCTCAAAATAACTCAACACAGGCATCAATGTCTAAACCACTGACAACAAAAGTGAGTGCACCCCTAAGTGACAGCAAAAGTGAGGACACCCGTAAGTGACAACAAAAGTGAGAACACCCCTAAGTGACAACAAAAGTGAGGACACCCCTGATAACAAAAGTGAGGACACCCCTAAGGGACAACAAAAATGAGTACACCTCTAAGTGACAACAAAAGCGAGTACAACCCTGAGTGACAACAAAAGTGAGAACACCCCTGATAACAAAAGTGAGCACACCCCTAAGTGACAACAAATGTGAGTGCACCCTAAGTGACAACAAAAGTGAGTGCACCCCTGACAACAAAAGTGAGGAAACCCCTGACAACAAAAGTGAGGTCACCCCTAAGTGACACCAAAAGTGAGAACCCCTAAGAGACAACAAAAGTGAGGACACCCCTAAGTGACAACAAAAGTGAGGACACCTCTAAGTGACAACAAAAGCGAGTACAACCCTGAGTGACAACAAAAGCGAGTACACCTCAAAGTGAAAATGGACAAATTGTGCCCAAAGTGTCAGTATTTTGTAGGTCCCCATTATTTTCCAGCACTGCCTTAACTCTCTTGGGCATGGAGGTCACTAGAGCTTCACAGGTTGCAGCCACTGGAATCCTCTTCCCTCCTCCATGAGGACATCACGGAGCTGGTGGATGTTAGAGACCTTGTTTTCTCCACCTTCGGTTTGAGGAGACCCCACAGATGCTCCATAGGGATTAGGTCTGGAGACGCTTCTCCAGTCCAGCACCTTTACCCTCACTCTCTTTAGCAAGGCAGTGGGGGTCTTGGAGGTGTTTGGAGTCATTATCATGGTGGATACTGCCCTGCAGCCCAGAAGGGAGGGGATCATGCTCTGCTTCAGGAGGTCACAGTACATGTTGGTATTCATGGTTCCCTCAATGAACACAGCTGGCACCACTCATGCAGCCCCAAACCATGACACTCCCACCATCATGCCTGACACTTGACACATGTGAACCAAATACGTTTCTCTTGGTTTCATCAGACACGGGACGTGGTTCCAGTAATCCATGTCCTTAGTCTGCTTGTCTTCAGCAAACTGTTTGTGGGCTTCCTTGTGCATCATCTTTAGAAGAGACTTCCTTCTGGGACGACAGCCATGCAGACCAATGTGATGCAATGTGTGGCATATGGTCTGATGATAGATGGATAGATATGAGATAGATAGATAGATAGATACATATGAGATATAGATAGATAGAGAGTTAGATAGATATGAGATAGATAGATATGAGATAGATAGTGGGTTTGAGATAGATAGAAAAAATGAGATAGATGAAATAGATAGATATGAGATAGATAGATAGATAGATAGATAGATAGATAGATAGATATCTTGGTGTCAGGGCCGGGACAAAGCATTTTGGCGCCCTAGGCAAGTATAGCCAAATGCGTCCCCCTCGCTCCCCAAAAAAAAAAGAAACGCCCCCCCAAACACTAATTTCTTTCTCTCCCCCAGCACCAGGTCCTCTCTCGACCTGCACCAGGTTCTCTCTCACCCCACACCAGGTCCTCTCTCCCCCCTGCACCAGGTCCTCCCTCCCCCCTTTCCCACCAGGTCCTCTCTCCCCCTGTACCAGGTCCACTCTCCCCCTGTAACCAGTACCTCTTCTCCCCCCTTTGTAACCAGGTCCCTCTCTCCCCCTGTACCAGTCCCTCTCTCCCCCCTGCACCAGTCCTCTCTCCCCCCTCCCACCCAGGTCCTCTCTTCCCCCTGCACAAGGTCCTCTCTCCCCCCTGCACCAGGTCCTCTCTCGCCCTGCACCAGGTCCTCTCTGTAACCTGCACCAGGTCCTCTCTCCCCCCTGCTCCAGGTCCTCTCTCCCCCTGCACCAGGTCCTCTCTTCCCCTGTACCTGGTCCTCTCTCCCCCTGTACCAGGTTCTCTCTCCCCCTGCACCAGGTACTCTCTCCCCCTGCACCAGGTCCTCTCTCACCCTGCACCAGCTCCTCTCTCCCCCGGCACAAGGTCCTCTCTCGCCCTGCACCAGGTCCTTTCTCCCCCTGTACCAGGCCCTCTCTCCCGCCGGACCAGGTCCTCTCTCCACCTGAAACCAGGTCCCTCTCATCCCCATGTACCAGTCCTTACATCCCTGCACCAGGTCCTCCCCCCTGCACCAGGTCCTCTCTCCCCCTGCACCAGGTTTCCTTTTCCCCCTTTGCACCAGGTCCTCTCTCTCCCCTGCACCAGGTTCCTCTCTGTCCCCCTGCACCGGGTCCCTCTCTCCCTGCACCAGGTCCTCTCTCCCCCTGCACCAGGTCCTCTCTCCCTGCACCAGGTCCTCTCTCCCTGCACCAGGTCCTCTCTCCCTGCACCAGGTCCTCTGTCCCCCTGCACCAGTCCCTCTCTCCCCCTGCACCAGGTCCTCTCTCCCCCTGCACCAGGTCCTCTCTCCCCCTGCACCAGTCCCTCTCTCTCCTCCTGTATCAAGTCCTCTCTCCCCTGCATCAGGTCCTCTCTCCCCTGCATCAGGTCCTCTCTCCCCTGTACCCCCTCTCCCATTACCCAGGTCCTCTCTTTCCCCTGTTACCAGGTCCTCTCCCCCTGCACCAGGTCCTCTCCCCCCTGCACCAGGGTCCCTCTCCACCTGCACCGCCCCTCTCTCCCCCTGTACCAGGTCCTCTCTCCCCTGTACCAGGCTCTCTCTCCCCTGCACCAGGTCCTCTCTCCCTGTACTAGTTGCTCTCTCCCCCTGCACCAGGTCCTCTGTCCCCCTGCACCAGGTCCTCTCTCCCCCTGCAACAGGTCCTCTCTCCCCCTGCACCAGGCCCTGTCTCCCGCCGGACCAGATCCTCTCTCCACCTGCACAAGGTCCTCTCTCCCCCTGCACCAGGCCCTCTCTCCCCTGCACCAGTCCCTCTCTCCCCGTGCACAGTCCCTCTCTCTCCCCTGCACCAGGTCCTCTCTTCCCCCTGCAACCAGGTCCTCTCTTCCCCCTGCACCAGGTCCTCTCTCCCCTGCAACCAAGTCCTCTTTTCCCCCTGCAACCGGGTCCCTCTCTCTCCCTGCACCAGGTCCTCTCTCCACCTGCAACAGGTCCTCTCTCCCTGTACAGTCCCTTCTCTCCCCTGCACCCAGCCCACTCTCTCCCCCTGCCCACCGTCCCTCTTCTCTCCCTGCACCATTCCTCTTTCCCTGCACCAGGTCCTCTCTCCCCAATTCTTTATTTTTTTTTCAATTTTTTTACCAGTTAGGAGAACAGCCCATCTTCTTTCTTCCTCGCTCAGGAAGGAGAGGGAGAAGAAGTTCTGCCCACTATCCCCCAGCATGCACTGCTCTGGCAGCTTCCTGTCCTGTGACAAGAAGCTGTCAGGTCAATGCAGGGACGTGAGGAGAGTGTGCAACCTCCCCTGCGCAATAGAGTCTGCTGCCCCTGCTTCCTCCCTGAACCCCCACTCCCCCATTGGCACAGGGGGCGGCGAAGGTAAACTCCGGCCCCCTCCTGCTCTATGAAGGTGGAGGCTGTGACTAACACAGCTCCTGAACCAGCTCCATCCCTGCGCCCCCTAGTGGCAGGCAAGGGTATGGTGCCCTAGGCGATAGCCTATCTCTGCCTACCCATCGTCCCGGCTCTGCTTGGTGGTCTTAGCTATTGTAGAGAGTTAACACTGGACTCCCTGTTGGAGAAGCAAAGGGATCAATGTCCACATCCTTTGTGTTGTGGGATTCATAATGAAAAGGTCGCATACTTATCAGGCAGTCTCGAAGAAGAGCGGTGTCAATCTGCTTTATTGGTTGTCTCAGGTATTGAAGGGTGTGACGCTCGCTTATCTGATGATCTAGGGCAGTGGAGAGCTTAATGTCAGTATCATTAATGGTTTAGAGCAGTAGAAGGATGAAAGCCTGCGTCCCTGGTGGTCTAGGGTACTTAGAAGGTTTGTGCCTACTTATCTGATTGTTTTGTATCTCAGAGTTGTTAATACTTTTGTCCTGGGAGTGTAGGGTAGTAAAGGTGTCAATACCAGTGGTTACCAGTGGCAATGGTAGGCTTAACATAACGGCAGGCCTGAGGTATGGATTCTCTTGACCACACCTTATACCACCACAAGCAGTGGAATAAGCCGCGTCAGGGAGCGGAATCTAAGTAGGTCCCGGTATTCACCAGAGCCCGCAGCAAAGCGGGATGCACTTGCTGCAGCAGAGCACTACCAGGTCGCTACCTACTTGCTTGCGATGGCAGCTGAGATGTAGCATGGTACAAAATCGTGAAGCAAACTCGTAGTCGGGGACAGGCAGGAAGGGCAGGTAAACAAGGTCAGGAGGGCCCAGAAAAGGTCAGGAACAGCGCGAACAGGAGTACTATCGGGAAGGCTTTCTCCAACTTTAGAGAACTGTTAGATACGGCAGGGAACTAAGGGCGGCACGCTGGCCCTTTTTAAAATCTCAGCCTTTTAAGCCAAGCGATAGAGGAGCAGGAGCGTGGATAGTTGAGTTAATGCCGCAGTGTGAGGGGGCTGGGGACACAGTGATTAATTAACCTTTCAGGCTCCAGTGATGTCTGAACAAGATGAGGTGTTCCGCTTTTGTAACTAGAGCGCAACTGAACCCAGCACGATAGGGTGAGCTTCTAGATTAAACTTAAAATTCCTTCTTTCTTTCTCTCCGCTTCCTTATCTCTCTCTTTCTCTTTTCTCTTTTTATTTTTTTGCTCTTTTCTTTTTTCTCTTTCTCTTTTTTTTTTCTCCCTTTTCTTTTTCCCTTTCCTTTCTTTTTTTCTTTCTTTCTTTCATTCTTTTGCCCCTTTTACTCTCTTCCTTTCTCTTTTTTTTCTTTCTTTCTCTTTTCTCTTTCTTTCTCTCTCTCTCTTCTCTCTTTCCTTTTTTTCTCTCTTCTCCTCTTCTCTATCTCTTTCTCTTCTCTTTCTATTTCTCTTTTCTTCATTCTTTTCTACTTTTTCTTCTTTTTCTATCTCTCTTTCTCTTTCTCTTCCTTTCTATTTCTCTCTCTTTCATTCTCTTTCTCTCTCTCTCTCTATTTCTCTATCTCTCTTTCTCTTTCTCTCTTTCTATTTCTCTCTCTTTCATTCTCTTTCTCTCTTCTTTTCTCTATCTCTCTTTCTTTTTTCTATTTCTCTCTCTTTCATTCTCTTTCCTCTCTTTTCTCTCTCTCTCTATGCTTCTCTTTTCTTTCTTCTTTCATTCTCTCTTCTCTCTCTTTCTCTCTTTCTCTCTTTCTCTCTCTTTCTTTCTCTTTCTCTCTTTTGTTCTCTTTCGCTCTCTCTTTCTTTCTTTCTTTCTCTCTTTCTTTCTATTTCTCTCTTTCTCTCTTTCGTTCTCTTTTGCTTCTCTCTCTCCTCTTTTAGACCCTTTTGTCAATTTAATTTGAAATAAGTCACAGAGAAATAATGATTTTTTTAAAAAACAACTATTGTTCATTATTTATTATTTTTATCTATTTTGTCTCATTATATCACAGTCACTGAAGCGTTAAAAAGTCGTTAACAGAATTATCCAAAAATAGAATTTTTAATCCAATACCATTGACCGGACCTGGGAGACTGGCTCGCTCCGAAACACCATTGCACTTCTCTAATCACTTGAAAATTCCTAAATTTAAAAAATTGGTTTTGTGGGAAGCGGAATCCGTTCCATTTTGTTTTGTTTTCAGTAAGTCTTAGGAACCTTGGAGCGGCCCGGTTGTATATTTTTAAAAAGTTGTAATAAAACCCAAAAAAACACAAACTAAAGGGGGGGTCGACGGCCACGATAGGGCTCAATTAAAAAGGGAGGGGGGAAAAAAAAGAAAAAAAAAAAC
>JAODAL010061851.1:0-20081 GCA_025379985.1 Phyllomedusa bahiana | reverse complement strand
GTTCGTCCTGTTACGGGATTATGCCGGGATGTCGCTGTATACGGGAATACCACATGTGACGTCACTGTATACGGGATATACTGCACGTGTGAGGTCGCTGTATACGGGATATACTGCACGTGTGAGGTCGCTGTATACGGGATATACTGCACGTGTGAGGTCGCTGTATAACGGGATATACTGCACGTGTGAGGTCGCTGTATACGGGATATTACTCCACGTGTGAGGTCGCTGTATACGGGATATACTGCACGTGTGAGGTCTCTGTATACGGGATATACTGCACGTGTGATGTCACTGTATACGGGATATACTGCACGTGTGATGTCGCTGTATACGGGATATACTGCACGTGTGAGGTCGCTGTATACGGGATATACTGCACGTGTGAGGTCGCTGTATACGGGATATATACTGCACGTGTGAGGTCGCTGTATACTGGATTATACTGCACGTGTGAGGTCGCTGTATACGGGATATACTGCACGTGTGATGGTCGCTGTATACGGGATATACTGCACGTGTGAGGTCGCTGTATACGGGATATACTGCACGTGTGAGGTCGCTGTATACGGGATATACTGCACGTGTGAGGTCGCTGTATACGGGATATACTGCACGTGTGAGGTCGCTGTATACGGGATATACTGCACGTGTGACGTCGCTGTATACGGGATATACTGCACGTGTGAGGTCACTGTATACGGGATATACTGCAGCTGTGAGGTCGCTGTATACGGGATATACTGCACGTGTGAGGTCACTGTATACGGGATATACTGCAGCTGTGAGGTCGCTGTATACGGGATATACTGCAGCTGTGAGGTCGCTGTATACGGGATATACTGCAGCTGTGAGGTCGCTGTCTAAGGGATATACTGCAGCTGTGAGGTCGCTGTATACGGGATATACTGCAGCTGTGAGGTCGCTGTATACGGGATATACTGCAGCTGTGAGGTCCTGTATTACGGGATTATACTGCAGCTGTGGAGGTCACTGTATACGGGATATACTGCAGCTGTGAGGTCGCTGTATACGGGATATACTGCAGCTGTGAGGTCGCTGTGTACGGGATATACTGCAGCTGTGAGGTCGCTGTGTACGGGATATACTGCAGCTGGGAGATCGCTGTGTTAGGATATACTGCAGCTGGGAGGTCGCTGTGTACGGGATATACTGCAGCTGGGAGGTCGACTGTGTACGGAGATATACTGCAGCTGGGAGGTCGCTGTGTTACGGGATATACTGCAGCGGGAGGTCGCTGTGTACGGGATATACTGCAGCTGGGAGGTCGCTGTGTACGGGATATACTGCAGCTGGGAGGTCGCTGTGTACGGGATATACTGCAGCTGGGAGGTCGCTGTGTACGGGATATACTGCAGCTGGGAGGTCGCTGTGTACGGGATATACTGCAGCTGGGAGGTCGCTGTGTACGGGATATACTGCACGTGGGAGGTTGCTGTGTACGGGATATACTGCACGTGGGAGGTTCCTGTGTACTGGGGTGGTGGTGGGGAGTCTATGGAGAGCGGGCCCCACGAGGCCGCCTTGTACGGGACATGTGTATACTGTGCGCAACCTTCCTGTATACAGTTGTGTCTATAGTGCACATTGTAATGTCCCTGTATACTGTGCAGTATCATCTCTATATACAAGCAGCATCAGGTCGTTGTATACAGTCATGTCTATACTGCGCAGTGTCAGGTTACTGTATACAGTAATATCTATGTACTGCAAGGTGTCAGATCACTATATACTGTGCAGGTCGCTATATACCCTGTAGAACATTGTCACTGTATACAGCAACATCAGATATACTATGCAGGATATTGTCGCTGTATGCAGTCATGTCTATGTTCCATGTGCTGCTCTATGTCAGATCACTATATACAGTGCAGGCTATCCTCTCTATATACAGGCAGTGTCAGGTCGCCGTATACAGTCATCAGGACGCTGTATACTGTAATATCTATGTACTGCAAGGTGTCAGAGCTCTGTATACTGTGCAGGATGTCGTCTCTATATACGGTGCAGTCGCTGTATACACTGTGTGACCTCGGTGATTACTCCGAGTGACTGGTAATCCAGGATGACTGGCTCGGGGGTCTCCTCCCTCCGCAGGGCGCGCTCGCCCAGATGGTGCAGATCTGCTCTGTGCTTTGGGGGGGCTTCGTGCTTCACATGGTGATATCCAGCAGTCGGTATGAGGCGCTGTTCACATCACATTTATGGCCCCTTATAAGGTGGCCGAATACTGTGGAAGCCAATCTGATCTATGCAGTGCTCATCGGCTCCACGTGTCCCAGCGCGGCGGCCTCTCCCTGCCTGGCTGTATTTATCCCCATGTATTATATACTCGGGGTCATTGTAGAATTGCTGCCATCTGTACGCTCCTAGTCCAGGCCGCTGGGTCACCTGGGACATCACCAGTTTTGGGGGCTCATAGAAGAAAAGGGAACAGATGCCGCACTGGTCTCCAGGCATCTAATCCTTTTTAGAGGGTGTATCCATTGGGAAACTCGGGGTCTTGGTTAAAAAAATGATGACAAAAAGACGTCTTTGTGGGCCATCGGCCAAAAGGAAGGGGCCATAGGGGCCAAAGGTACCATAGGGGGCCAAAAAGGTGGCCCAAGCCCCCAAAGGTGGCCTAGCGGCCAAAGGTAGGCCATAGCGGAAAAGGGGGCCCCATAGGGCCAAAGGAGGCCAAGGGGGAAGAAGGCCATTTAAAGGGCGGAAAAAAAAGACCCTTTTGGTTTGCAGGGGAAAGGCCAATAAAAACCATGGCCCAATCAGAGCTCGCTTTTATTTTTAGAGGAAAAGAAAAAACTGAGCTCTGTTTGGGTTGCTATGGCCAGTTTTTTCCATGGGAAAAAACCATGAAACCAACAGAGCCATTTTTAATTTTTTGGGCCAAAAAAATAAACTGAGCTCTATTGGTTCTATTTTCGTTGCTTAAAAAAGAATCAATCATAGCAACCCCAATCGGGCCCAGTTTTTTTTCCAGGGCTTTGAATGAAACCCGAGCTGAGGTTTTTGGGGGCGCTATTTGCTTGCCCCAAGAAAAGGCCTTTGACCAATCAGAACCGCTTTCATTTTTACGTTAAAAAGAAAGCGAGTCTTTTGGTGCATGAGCCGTTGATTTCTTTTTCCATAGAACCCAACCCATAGAACCAATCAGACTCGTTTTCATTTTTTTCGAAAAATGAAAAAAGGAGTCTGTTTTTTCTAGGGTTTGGTTTTTGGGGTAAAAGCAAAGAGCTCTAGAACCAATCAGAGTCAGTTTTGTTTCATTAGTGTTAATTTTGAGGTGTTTTCGGCGATCAGAATGCCCATTGGAAACATTGGGGAGCTTCAAAATGGCGTCTAGATGCGCATGAGGGAGGGGAGGGTTAGATACATCCATAAGTTATCCCTAAAATAAAAAAAGCATGGCGGCGGGGTGCACCGGCGGGGGAGAAGGAGCGGGGGCGATGTCCCCTCTATGAGTTTTGGCGCCATGCTTCATCTTATGTATGAAACAATCTGCAACTTTCCCCGGCGGTTGTGACTAATCATGTTATCACCTGCGCGTCCTGCATGCAGCGCTGCTCCTGCTGAATCAGTTGGGGCCGATGCTCACCTGGATTTTTGGCTTTTGTCATTTGATGACCTGGAGGGGGGCGAGTTCTGGGTGAATTTATTGTCTAATTCTACTTAAAAAAACAAAAAACATAAAAAACAAACTGCATTTCAGTCCTTTAATAATGAGACCCTGTGCACCTCTGCCCGCCGGGCAGTTCCCACACATATCCTGCATAAGGGCACGGCCAGACCAGAAGTAAAATTTAATCGTCGGATTTTACCGTCGGACTTTGCGGCTTTTAACAAGTATTTCATGTGGATTTGTCTTTTTTTTTTTTTTTTTTCTCCCCCCGGATTTACAATTGAAAACAAGTCCCATTATGTTTGGGTGTTCCGAATATGTGGGCACGGTTTTTCCATTTCCAGTCCAGCAGACCTATTAAACTAAAAAACTATGAAAAGGCAATAGGAATTTTTGGGGAAAAAAAAAATTTCTGCTACTAACGGTATGTTCCCAAAAGGGGGTTTTTTTCGCGGTATTTGCGCTCACCGGCAGAGTGTGCGCCGAAATGAGGGGTATGGATCGTATTGTCGGTGGGGGGAGATGAGTGATTTTCAAATTTTTGCCCGGGAAGTAATGAATGTCAAAAGGGCCGGCTGGCCTCACCCCCCACCCCCCCCGGTACCAGGGCAGTACGCACGAATCACATGACACCATGTTCTTCGTGTGAAAATACCCTTAGGATTCATGAAACATTTTTGAGGTTCTTGGTTCACATTGTTGGTGAAAACTGGGTTTTTAAATTTTTGCCACATTGAGTCCTTTCCTCCTTATCGCTCAGGGGGGAAAAATATAAAAAATCAGTGAGTCTGAATGCTGCAGGGGTGAGAGGGGAGGGTGGGGGCAGAGAGTGAGGAAGAAGGGAGCGTCTCAAAGTTTACTCGTAATTACATTACAAAGGGATTCTACAAAAGACCCAACTATACCCTGCACTTTTTCCACAGCCCCTTAAATTCCCCTTTATGTTCCCTGTCATCAGATAAGAAGTCAAACCGGGTCGGGGGCCCAAACGCTCCCCGGTCGTGCTAATGTAAAATTTCAGGAAACTAAGGGGGACCTGAGCAATGCTGTAGCTTCAGAGGCTTCACTTTTTTGTAAAACTTATTTTTAAAAGTGTTCAATACCCCTTTTGGGGGGATCCCCCGAAACCCTTTCATCGTGGCAAAACCCCTTTAAGCCCCCCTCCCATCAACAAGGGGGGCCCCAAATCGGTGGGGAAACCCACATAACGTTACCTCTCTTTAGGGGTGTTCAGACCTCCCCACCCCAGGGAGTAAAAGGGCCCCGTACAAGGTATCTGCCCTTTATTTAAAAAACCCTTTAAGGGAGGGGAGTGCGGAAAACCAACAAGGATCCACAAACCCCCCCCCCCCCCCTCCCCAAAAAAAAGTCTAGACAACAAAATTTGGTTTTGCACATCCCAAAAAACATTTTTTGTGAAAAAAAGAGCTTAGGTGCACAGTGGTGTGGCAGCAATACATACAAACACATTCCAATACCAGCAGCACACTATCAACTAAAAAAACTATCAAAAGGCACATAGGAATTTTTGAAAAAAATGTCTGTGGGCGTGCCGAATACAGCTGAGGCAGCGTGCATAGGATGAATGGGGGAGTGCAAAGTGGAGCCATTTCCCCAGTGTCGGAAGCCGGCCCGTGACGTGCGACAAGCTGGCCTCAGAAAGGGAGACTGCTTCGTGACGCATCCCACTTCGGGCATAGCAAAAAAAAGTGGCAGTTTTTTGTTTTGAGTTACCTGCGGGATATCCTTGCAGCAAATCCGTCCCATGTCCCACCGCACGTGGGAGATGATTTGCTTCAGTGTCAGGGTTTATCTTGAGGAGTATCAGTAGGAAGCAGATTATTTTCTGTCCTGATGGGGCAGAGAGCTGCTCCTGTGCAGATGGGGGGGGTCAGCCGCTGATAAGAGACTATCCTCTGTTATCTTTTGGACTCCTAGCACTCTGCTTCCTGTGGATACAGCTGCCGCCCCTCTTTTGTGACCATTAGGGTATGTTCACATGATGTACTGAGTCACATATAGTACCATGCCACAGTACATCGTGTGTTTCGGGACGCCGCGGGGGGGGGGGGGAGTTGTCGGTATTTTGTCTGTGCCATTTGAATGCACCCTTAGGCTATGTCCACACGGGTTAAGTTGTGGCGCGTTTCGCTGCGTACTGCACTGAAATACGAGCGAAATGCGCCCCAGTCATTACGGTAATGCACAGTTCTCATAGAGAACTATGGATTACGTCTCCTCCCTGCTCGGTGAATCCGCCGCGGTGAGAGATAAGGGACATGTCAATCATTCACGGCGTATACGCGCCATGAGGAATGACAGCCTATGGGACGGCGGGGTGCCGCGGCAGGGCGCGCTGATCGGGGCGAGCTCCCGAACACCCGCCGTAATTGTGGGGCGTACTGTACACCCTGCAATTAGTCATGTGAACATAGCCTTAGGCTGATCGGAGCGTATTCCCAAAGCACGGGGGTGCCGACCCTTTGACATGCATTGTTCGTGGCACGTATTCGCCGCAAGTAATTTCGTGGTCGCTATCCTCCCGCGTAAATCATCGATTATACAGCCGGGGAAGGGGGGGCGTAATCCTGTGCTCTAGGAGCTATGGATTACCGTAAATGATTGGGGCGCATTCCCCTATAGAGCCAAATACCCCAAAATTTCCCCCGTGTGAAAACCTTAGGGCCCTTTCACCGTTATTTTTCCGACGGGTTGGGGGCCGTATTTTCCCCGCCGGAAATTTTCGCTTCAAAACGGCCCAATCCTCGGAATCATTACGTAATCCCCTGCTCCATAGAAACAGTGGATCCGCGCTCCTCCCCGCTCGGCATATCCCGCCCGGGGGAGAAAGTGACATGCACATTATTTACGGCGCAGGACGCGCCATAAACAATGCATTGTCTATGGGCCGGGAGTTCGCGTCATCTCCGGCCCCGCCCCGTATTCACGGCGGATTTGTGCGCTCAATACGGCGCACAAATCCGCTGTGAATAAGCCTTACTGTGTTAGAACAGCTTCTCCAAATTTGGGCGCTCCTAGGGCCGGAACAATAGGTAGGTGGAAGTAGGCGACCGCCTAGGGCACCACTTCATCCCACACAGGAGGAGGGCACAAGGAGCCAGGGAGTGGGCTGAATTTTCTTTTGGGAGAGCGGGTTCTATGAGCCTTATATGCTTAGGGCACTGGAATACCTTGTGCCAGTCCTGGGTGCTCCCCTATGGTATCTTATCTACAATGACTAAGGCACGGTCTACACAGTAGTTTGAAAATGGCAGCAAAATCCGACGCCATTTTAACTTGATGGATATATGTCCTTTTTCAACGGTACTACCTATGTAAGGGTATGTTCACACAGCTTATTTTGCCGCAGTTGGGGGAAAACCCAATAATTCTCGGGAAGCTATGAATTCGTTTCGTCTCCCTGGGCTTTACAAAAAAGGCCCGTAATGTCCGCCCGGGAAGGGGAAAATTTGAGGGGTCAATTTTTTCGGGGGCGCGTAACACCCTGACAACGCAGGGCCCAAGGGGGGCCCGACCCCCCCCCCCCTTTGTTTTGGTTTTAACCCCTTATTAGATTTGGTCCTTCCAAAATACCGCATATTTTTGGCCGTATTTGTATGCCCGCAATATGTTGTGTGAACATACCCTTACATTGCTGGACCGTGCAGCAACGCCGTCGTCTTTGCACGCTTCTTGCTGTCAGATCTTGGACACCCGGCGGCCCAATACATTGGGGCTGAAAGGAACCCCAAACGTCGCCCGGCAAAAATCCAAAACCCCATTTTTCTGGGGTTTTATAAAAAACCCCGGCAGAAAAAAAAAATATTTTGGTGCTGTGTAGACTACAGCGGGGAAATTTTTTTTTTGGGGGCTACCCCGGCACGGGGTAGGTCGGTTTTTTCAGCAGGGTCAAAATACTGAACCTCAAACCCTTTGCGGGAGTGGACCAAACCAAGGGGTGGCAACAAAAGGATTTCCTGAAATTCTTTTTTTTTTCCCAAAAGTTTCCGGACTTGCAAGTCCCGAATTTCAACGAAGAAACGAGCCGGACTGTGCGAGGAAGATCCCTGCCTCCTGTACTGTAGTGTTTGATGCCGCGCGAACGCTTCAAGGAATTGATAGGACAAATATTTGAGTAAAATAAAATATGGGATTTGGGGGAGTTTTACACAACACGGCCCTTGGCTAAAATTCAAAAGCGGGCCATAGAAAGAACGAGGGGGGAATTTTCCAAATGGCGCTTCACAGGTCTCTGTTCATGTCTATCGGGGTTTTGATTGTATCCAAGCACGCTCGCGTGGCTCTATTCAGAGCTGCTTTAGAAATGAAAAGGGGGAGAGCTGTGCATGCGCGGCCATCTCTTTGTTCTCGGAGGGCGGCTTCAGAGAACAGAGAGATGGCTGCGCTTGCACAGGTCTCTGTTCATGTCTATGGGTTAAGGGCTTATACACAACAGGGGTTTGCCAGCTTTATTCAGGCCCCATAGAAATAAACAGGGAGATCAAACGCAGGGCCCCGGCACTCTTTGTTTCCGGAGGGGGGTTTTCAGAAACGGGGGAAGGGCTGCGCTTGACAGGTCTCTTTTCCAGGTCTAGGGAGTTCTGTTTATAAACAAGCACAGCCCCCCTTGGGTTTTTATTCGGAGCTGCCTTGTCACAAAGGGGGGAGATTGCCCCGGGGGCGGGGGCCACCCTTTTTGTTCTCGGAAGCGGGCTTCAAAAGAAGGGGGAAAAGGGGCTATTTTTTTGCACATGCCCTCTATTAAATGTCAATGGGATTCCCTGATTGTCCCCAAGCACGGCCCCTTTGGGCATTTAAAGGCTGCTATAAAAATTAAAGGGGAAAAGGGGCGGCGCCCGGGGGCCCCACTTCTTGTTCCCCTAAGCCCTCTTGGGAAACTGAAATTTCGCTGTTTGTATCAACGGGGGAATTTTTTTCCTTTTTTTTGGCATTCTCTCATGAAGACGGCCCCATAGTGATCAGAAGCTTGCGCAACCATCAGCCGATCTTTCAGCCCCATTTTTCTTACTACATTTGGGGGGCGCTGTGGGCCGGGCACACATTTCCCCAGTATTTTACTGCTGCATTATGGGATTTCCCCGTCTTTTTGCACGTGGGTTTTTTCCTTTGGTAGCCCCCAATGGGGGGGAGGGGAGTCGCCCCTTTTGGGGGAGATGAGTTTATACTACGCTATGGCCTATGTTTGTACCATTATTCAGGCCTTTAGCTCTTAACCAAATAACGGTTTGGGGTTGCCCCCTTTGGGGTCTGGTTTGCAAATTTGGGGCTCTCCAACTTTTTTGGGAAAACCCTACAACTCCCATCATGAATTTATAAATCTCTATCAGTGATCATGATGGGAGCTTAGTTTTCCCTACAGCGGGAAGAGCTCCACTTTGAAAACAACAACCCCAAAATCATGCTTTTTTTAAAATATATATCAGTGGGCATGTGGGAGTTGTATTTTTTGCAACGTGCAGTTTCTCCGCTTTTTGGGAAACTATAGCCCCATCATCCCCAACTGATAGAGATTTTTATAAATTATGAGGGGAGTTGTAGTTTCCCAAAGTTTGGGACCACACTTTGCAAACTACAACCCCATCATGCATTTTTAAATAATATCAGGGGGCATGGGGGGAGCTGTAGTTTCCCAACAGCGGGGGACCACACTTTTGAAAACCCTACAACCCCCAAACATGCTTTTTTTAAATAAAATATCAGGGGGCAAAAGGGGGAAGTGTATTTTCCCAACGCGGGGGGGCCACATTTTCCCAAACTACAGCTCCCATCATCCCCACTGAAAATATATTTTTAAAAATGCATAAAGGGGAGTTGTTTTCCCAACACGGGAGACGCACTTTGCAAACTACAACCCCCATCATCCCCACAATAGAGATTCTAAAAATTCATGATGGGAGTTGTATTTTCCCCAACACGGGAAAGCCGCACTTTGCAGAGCATTGCCCGGGGTCACCCGGGGCCTCTGAAACTTTGTCTATAAAAGTAAATGTTTTTTGGGAAACGGTTTGGCAAAGGGGTTCCCCCTGTCGCCGGGTAATTGCACCGCTTTTCCTCAAAAACCCCGGGAGGCGAGTTTTTAACCACGCCCCCTGCTCTTGTTTCTGTCTCCCGTCTCTAATGCTTGCCCAATCCCTTTAGTCCCCGGGTTTTTTTCCTTCCCAAATGCCTGGGGGCGACAGTCCCCCACCATGCCGCCCTTGCAGGAGGGGGGTTCCTTTTTTGGGTCCCCCTTCTGTTCTGCTGTCTTCCAAGCTCACCTTGCATGTGCGGCCCCCCAAATGGGTTTTGACCCCCAAACCCCCCCCCCCCCCCTTTGCCACCAAAAGTTTGGTGAACTGGGTATGAAATAGCCGCCCCACACCCCCGGGCCCCTGCTTATATCTAGGGAGGTGGCGCATTATTGCTTCACCAAATTTTGGGGGCCCTTTCCCCCAGGCCCGAAGGATTTTTGGTTTAAAGGGGTCCCAAACCCCTTTGTGAAAGGGGGTTTGCCCCCTTTGCCTTGGGTTTAAAAGTAGCAGACAGGGAAATAAATTGTAAAAAACACTCGAATGAAAGGCGGTGATAATTTCCCGTCGGGCCCAAGGGGAAACCCCCCCCCCTTTCTCTGCCAACTTTGGGGCATTGGGGCCCCAGTCCCCAAACCCAACTGATGCCATAACAATCTCTAAGTTTTTTATATCTTATTAAAAACCTTAAAGGGTTTTCACCTTTCTGTTTTCACAAGCAAGCTCTTTTACAGTCAGCTTTATGCTCCCACTTCCTGTTTTAGGCTGTGGGCCGGTTTTAAAATTTTTAGGCCTGCTTCCTGTATAGGCTGTGGGCGTCCTACCCCTTCAAAGGGTCCTCTTCCGGTTTTAGCTGTGGGGTTTCCCGCAGGGTTTAGGCTCCTACGGGCCCGGTTTAGGGTGTGGGTGGTTCTAAAAGCTTCAGCTCCCACTTCCGTTCAGCTGTGGGGATTCAAAAAGTTTCAGGCGCCCACTTTCCCGTATAGGGTTGGGGGTCCCCACAGCTTCAGGCCCCCGCTTCCTGTTCAGGCCCGTGGGGGGTTTTTGCGCTTTAGGCTCCCGCCCTTTCCGTTCAGGGTGTGGGTGGTTCTGCAGTTCAAGGGTTTCCCCCTTCCTGTTCAGGGGTGGGCTTTTTACAGTTTCAGGCTCCCTTTCCCGCAGGGGTGTGGGGGGTTTTTACGGTTTTAGGGGCCCCCTTCCTGTATAGGGTGTGGGGGGTCTTACAGGGTTCAGGGTCCCGCTTTTCCCGTTCAGGGGTTTGGGGGGGTTTTGCAGCTTCCCCCCGCTTCCTGTTCAGGGGTGTGGGGGTTCACCCGCTTCAGGCTTCCGCTTTCCGTTCCGGGGGCGGGGGGTCCACCTCTTCAAAAACTTCCTTTCCTGTTCAGGGGTTTTGAGGTGTTTTAAACCCGCTTCAGGGTAAAACCCCTTTCCCTTTCGGGCTGTGGCCCCCCACCAAAAGCTTCAGGCTCCCGCTTTCCTTTTCAAGCATTGCCCTTTCTAAGGGTTTTCCGGGTTTCCCGCTTCTTGTTTTAGGGGGGGTGTGGGGGGTTTTACGCTTTAGGGTTTCCCGGGGGGTTTCCCTCTTTAGGGTGGGGGTTTTTTACAGCTTCAGGGTCCCGCTTCCCCGTTCAGTTGGGGTTTGGGAGTTCACAGCTTCAGGCTTCCCGCTTTCCCGTTCAGTGGTGGGCCCGGGTTTTACAGCAGTCACTGACATTTTCCCGGGTTTCTATTTTTTAGCCGAAATCAAAAAAGGAACATTGGTTAAAAAAGGGAAAGTCAAACCCCCCCGGGCCGGGGGCGCCCAAAAATCCAAAAGGGGTTTTAAAATTTTTTTTTTAGTGGGACCCCGGTCAAAGGGCCCCCGTCTGCTGACCAAAAACACAGCGGGAGGACATCACCATTCCCCCCCCAAAGCAAGGGCCCGGGGTGGTTTCCCGGAACCCAAGGGGAACTTTGTAACCCCAAAAGCCCGGAAATTTTTTTAAACCCCCGCCCCCCCTCCCCGGAAGAAAAGAAAACCTTGGTATTTTTTAAAAAATTTTCCCAATACCACCAAACAACCCGCCCCCCCGTTGGGGGCGCCCAAAAAGTAGGGGGAGGGAGCCAAAGCCCGGCCTCCCCTGGCCCCCCTAAAGAGTTTGCTTTTAAAAACTCGGCACCCCATGAGCTCATGGACCCCCTTTAAAACCCTAACGAAATTGCTCTTTTGTTTCCCCCTTTCCCAACCCCTTTCCCTTTTGGGGCCGTGGCCCCCTGTGTCTCGCTGGCTGTGTTGTGACAGCGGGTTGTGCAATGTGTGTAGTTCCTTGTTCTGCAGCCGCGCCGGGCCGGCTGCTCGGGTTCCCCATCCTCTGTACTTTTCCCCTTTTTGGCATGGAAAACGTGCGGCCAAATTTGAGATTTTCCTCTGCATTGGGGAGCTTTGCCAACCCCGCTTTACCCCTGCGCCCAACCGGGCCCAAGCGGCGTTTCCCCAAAACCTTTACAAATAGGAGCCAACGCCTGCTTAGTTATTATATGGATTTTTTTCCCTTCATCTTCATTCATTTTTATTTTTTATTAAAAATTTTTCCCCAAAAAAAAAAATATCCCCCCCCAAAATTTAAAAATAAAATATTTATTTTAAATTTTAAAAAAACCCCAAAAAAAAAAAAGCTAACTAAACCTTTTTTTCCCCCAAATAAAAACCCAAAATTACAACCCCCCCCTTGCATAGGGACGTAACCCGTCAAGGGGGAAAATAATAAAGTTAAATTTAAAAAGTTTCCCCCGGGCCCCCGGAGGCGCGTTTCCCCAAACCCTTTCCATGGGATTCCCCCCAAAAGGGGGGCGCTTGTTTCCCCTTCTGTTTCTAAAAAGGGGTTTCCCCGAACCCGGGGAGCTTTTGGTTCCTCCATTCTGTTTTATGGGAGTTCCCATTTCAGGGGACAGTGTTCTCTTCATTCTCCTCTATGGGAGTTCCGTACAGGAGAGCGCTGTGTTCCCATTCTGTTTTTGGGGTTTTCCCCCAGACAGGGGGAAAGTGTTTCTCTCCATTTCCCTCTATGGGGGGCCCCCAGTACGGGGAGCGTGTTCCCTTTCCTTTTTGCGGGGGTTTCCCGGAACAGGGGACGCTGTTTCTCCATTTCTTCGGGATTCCGGTACGGGAAGGGCGTTCTCCATTCTTTCATGGGATTTTCCGGGTACGGGGGAACTGTGTTCGCCATTCGTTTAGGGTTTTTTCCGGTACGGGAAGGCTGTGTCGCCATTCGTTCTAGGGGAGTTTCCGGTACAGGGGAGCGTGTTTTTCCCCTCGGTCATGGAGCCCCCAGACAGGGACGCGGGGGTTTTCTCTCCTTTTTTTATGGGAGTTTCCGGTACAGGGGGGGGGTTTTCCATTCTTTCTAGGGGATTTCCGGTACGGGGGAAGGCGGTGTTCGCCACTGTTCGGGGGGTTTCCGGTACAGGGGAAGGCGTGTTTTCCATTCGTTCTATGGGATTTTCCGTACGGGGAAAGGCTGTTTTCCCCAAATTCGTTCTATGGGAGTTTCCGGTACGGGGGAAAGCTGGTTTCCCTTCGTTCTTGGGAGTTTCCGGTACGGGGGAAAGGCTGTTTCCCCATTCTGTTTATGGGGTTTTCCGGTGCAGGGGAAGGCTGTGTTCTCCATTCTGTTTAGGGATTTCCGTGCGGGGGAAGGCGTGTTCCCACTCTTCTATGGGAGTTTCCCCGGGTCAGGGAAGGCTGTGTTTTTCCATTCTTTTCTAGGGGGTTTTGGACAGGGGAAGGCGGGTTTTCTCCTTCTCTTCTATGGGTTCCCCGGGTACGGGGGGAAGGCGTTTCCCCTTTCCCTTTTATGGGAGTTCCCGGTACAGGGAACTGTGTTCTCCAATTCCCTTCATGGGAGTTCCCGGTCGGGGGGAAGGCTTGTTCTCCTTTCCCTTTTTCTATGGGGTTCCCGGAGGGGGAAGGCTGTGTTCTCCATTCTCTTCTATGGATTTTTCCCGGACAGGGAAGGCTGTGTTCTCCATTTTTTTAGGGGGTTTTCCTATCAGGGGGGCGCTGTTTCCCCCGCCTCCTCAGAACTTCATAAAACAAATGGAGAGCTGTCAAGCCCCTGAGGGGACTCCATTCTGTGCTGACACTTTCAGTTGCCGTTCTTGAGATTAGGTGCAGGTCTCACATCTGTGATCCGGACCCATCAGGCTTTGATAGCGTATCCTGTCGATATGCCAGCAATGTTTTTGGTACCCCCCCCCTTTTAAAATGCGCGGGAAAAACCCTATAGGGGGGCATCTTGTCTTGGAGACCGGGATGCCCGGGGTTTGCTTAAAGGGAGGGGGCAGGGGCGGAACCGGCGTGATTAAATAAATATATATATTTTTTTTTATTAAATATATTTAATTATTAATAAAAATATAAATTTTTTTTCCCTAAACCAAATTTTTAAAACACAAAAAAATTAAAAAAATTTCCGTTATAATGAAAAAAACTTTATTGACCAATAACACAAAAATCATTGTAAAAGAATACCCCGGTTTGCTGAAAAGGGTCTGAAAAAGGTTTTGGCAACCAAAATCCCAGACCCTGTTCCCCTCCCATGGGCAGTGATTGTTCACGGGGTCACCGCTCTGAAAGCCGATCCGCTGACCTTCCATCCGATAGCAGGGGCTTCCAGCAGCCGTCTGACGCATGGTGCTCGGCAGCTGGAGCACTGAGTATTGTGCCAGCGGCCTGGGCTGCAGCAGCGTCGCTCCGTTATTCGGGGCCATGGCTGATTTCGGCCATTGATGACCCTGTCACGGCCGGCGATGGGGCTCCTGACACCCATAGGAGACATAGTGCTCTTTGGAGACGCAGCAGGGGGGAGGCTCGGCAGGTTTCTGGCTGTGTTCATTGAGGCCAGCGCAGATGATCAGCCCTTGATGTCTGAGGTCCATCCCTTGATGTGCTTCTTTTTCTATTCCTTTACGTCTTGTTCGTGTCTATGAAGTAACATTGCTTCTTTTTCCTTCTTTGGCAGCCGGCCTTTTCCATGGGCATAGAACTTCCCAGCAGTATTCGCCAGTTCGTGGAAGAACGCCTCCAGACCACCATGGTAGGGCTACAGTAGAGTTTCCTATCGGAGTCCATTTTTGCACTTTACGCCATCTGATAACGTCAGGGGTCTGCAACGTCGGTTCTCCAGCTGTTGGGAAACTACAACTCCCATCATGCATTTATATAATCTGTATCAGTGGACATGATGGGAGATGTTGGCTCTCCAGCTGTTGGGAAACTACAACTCCCATCATGCATTTATATAATCTGTATCAGTGGGCATGATGGGAGGTTTTGGCTCTCCAGCTGTTGGGGAAACTACAACTCCCATCATGCATTTATATAATCTGTATCAGTGGGCATGATGGGAGATGTTGGCTCTCCAGCTGTTGGGAAACTACAACTCCCATCATGCATTTATATAATCTGTATCAGTGGGCATGATGGGAGATATTGGCTCTCCAGCTGTTGGGGAAACTACAACTCCCATCATGCATTTATATAATCTGTATCAGTGGGCATGATGGGAGGTGTTGGCTCTACAGCTGTTGGGGAAACTACAACTCCCATCATGCATTTATATAATCTGTGTCAGTGGGCATGATGGGAGATGTTGGCTCTACAGGTGTTGGGGAAACTACAACTCCCATCATGCATTTATATAATCTGTATCAGTGGGCTTGATGGGAGATGTTGGCTCTCCAGCTGTGGGAAACTAAAATTTCCCATCATCATTTATATCATCTTTAAGTGGGAATGAGGGGTTGTGTTTCCCAAACGGGAGGGGCGACATTGCAGCCCCCCTGCGTACCTATCTGCTCTTTTTAGAGCATTTCCGTTTGTACAATCCCACATTGTTCGTCCAACCCAAAAGGTCCGTCCACACGACAACTTTCTCCTTTGGGAAAAACCCATGGGTTTTGGTTTTTTAACCCTTAAGGTTCGTCTCCACGGGTTGCTGCTTTTTATGTTTAAAGTTTTTGCAAAAAAAATCCCTTTGAAAATATGTGCCATTAACAGTGCCCCTCCCTTTTCCCTAGTTTTCCCCTCTTGTAGGGGCTCATAGTCCTGGGTCCTATTTTAAGCCCTTTTCCATCTCCCCTGATGGGCTGCCAGCACTGGGTTCATAGCTACAGCCCTTTTTCCGATTTTCCCTGTGGCTGCCGCAGGGTTGCATAGCTACGGGGACCTGGCACTTTTTAATGGGTGCCAACTGGTCCCCTATAGTAAAACCCCCGTTCGATCTCTCCGATAGGCTGCCAGCGTGGTCCTATAGCACAGCCCGGTTCCCTGCTGCAGCCTGAAACCCGATACACGCCCTGAGTTAAAGTGAAAAAAGGGAAAACGGCGGGGGGAGATGAATTGAGTAGGGGGAAAACCCTTTTTTAAAGCGAACGCCTAAAAAAGTAATTTCCGTCTAATTTTTTAAATTTTTTTTTTTAAAATGGCACAGTTGTTAGGTCTTTTTTTTATGGGGAGAAATTGTCTTTGGGGAATCGTTTAAGTTCACTTTAAAAAAAAAAAAAAAAAAAAATGAAAATATTCTGCAATAATTTATTATTTTATTTTTATTTTTTACACCAATCATTTTTTTTTTTTTAAATTCAAAAGGTTTGAGTTTTTCAAATAATGACACTAACATGGCAATGGAGTAAATATGACATCATAAAACAAACATAAAGCAACTTGATAAACATAAGGTTAACCCCAAATGTGAGGGGGAATTCAATTTAAAGCAAGAAAAAGTAGGAAGTGATCCATCCAAGGGACAAAGGAGGGGAACCAACCAAAATGGGAGGGGTTGACATGGGTCTGGCGTTTTTGAGCCAAACCCTTTTATTTAATGTTAGAATGAATTTTTGGGAAAATAAAATCACATTTTATTTAGACATTATTAAAATGAAAGAACTGCATCCCCAGTCACCTTTCCCTCTAGCGTTTTAAGCTGTCGTAGTTTTTAATTGTTTGGGGCCGTTGAAACGGTCAGGGGGAAAAATGCTGCATGAGGGTGAAATTCTTTAAATTTTAACAATGTCTAAAAATTTAAAATGTAATTTTATTTCCCAAAAATTACTTCAAGGGGTTGTCTCGCTACAAGGATTGCGTTTTTTTGTTAAAGATCTTGCAAAAAACAAATCACTTTTAATATAGTCCATTAACAGTGTCCCCCCTATTTGAGATATCCCCTCTTTTTATGGGCTGCGTCAGCTCCTCAGGGCGTATAGCTGCAGACCTGTTCAATCCTCCTGAAGGGTGTCAGCACTTTTGCATAGTACGACCTGTTTGATTTTTCCTGAGGTGTCGCGCTGGGTTTCTATGCTAAAGACCCCTTTTTATTTTTCCTGAAGGCTGTCAGCGCTGGTTGCTATAGCTAAGACCGTTTTATTTATCCCAAAGGCGTCAGCGCTGGGTTCTTTCTAAGACCTGTTTGATTTATTGATAGGTGTCAGCGCTGCTTTTAAGCTACAGACCCCCTTTGTTTTTTCCTGAAGGCTGTAGGTGGTTGCATGCTACAGACCTTTTTGATTTATCCCGAAGGCTGCCCCGCTGGTTGCTATAGCTACAGACCCTGGGGTTCTTCTGCAGCCTAGTAAAGCCCTAAAATGCCCCTGAATTTAAAAAAGAAAACCAAAAAAAAGGGCGAGGTGAATGAATCAATGTATGAGACAAACCCCCTTTTAAATTATTTAAAAAAAAGCCTGCCTCCTGCAGTCTAGCGTGCTCCGCTGATGCATTTCGAGCTATCATGATCGCTTGAAACGCTCCTGTTAAGGGAAAGTAGAAGTTTCGGCCGCAAATTTCCGCCCCTTCATTGACATGATGGGCCTTGCGGGGCGGGGGGGCGTCCGCATGGGGGTTTTTCATCTTTTTTAAAAAACCCCTTAAATCTGCTCTTTCTCTCTTGTTGTCTTTGATTTACAGCGTGGGGGCCTACGGAGCGCTGTTCACTTTCCCTCTTGGGGTTTTTGTATCATTGCTACAAAAAATTTGACAATCCATGTATTGGCCCGGGTCATTTAAATTTTGGGCCTGGAGTGCGCGGGGTTGGGGAGATCCCCCCCGTGGTTTTCCATGAGGGTTTTTTTTGGGAGATCCACACCCTGAGACGTGCACCAATTGTTGCAGATGTTATTGCAGATTTTCTGCATTAACTTCAATGGAAGAAGGGAATATCGGCCCTGGGGTTATTTCACAGATTTTAGTGCAGATATTTCCGTCTGCAAGTGACGCTAAAGGGGTTTTCTTACCATACAGTTTCACAGAGCCAAAGTCCAGCTTCATAGTTGCACTTTCTGGTCAGACTGTGGGTAGTTCTATAGCAGTGATTGACATTTCAGCAATTCCTGTTGAAGCGAGATGACTGCGGGAGATTTATAATCTGTAGTGCACAAGGCTAAAGAGCTGTAAGACTTTAAACTTGACAATACTTTAGGCACTCAAGTTCCTTTGCTAGAGAGAAGACTCAGCAGGGAGGGACTCGCTATGGTCTCAGTTCTGCTTAGAGCATTCGGATAAGAGAGGCAGGAAGAGGTGGTCGGTAACCAAGAGAAACTTGTGTGCACTAGTGGTAGATGAAATCTTCTTTACCCCCTTAACAAAGCGAAATCAGAACAGCAATGTTTTTGGTAATAGTCTTCGTTTACTTTTACCTACGTGTTAAAAGCAAATCATTGCAATGTAGAAAATCTTTAGCAAAATCTTCACCAATTAGTATGGATTTAGGCCGGGTTCACACTGTTGTGTTTTTATTTATTTATTTTTTCTTTTATGGCCTATTTTGCAGCAGTAGTTGTAAACCAAGACCCAGAAGAGGTGCAATGTTTTATTATACAGCTTCTCTGCGTAGGCTCCACTTCTGGTATTGGCTGACAAATACTGCTGCAAAATCCGCAGCAAAAACACCATGTGAGCCCGGCCTCACAGCGACAACACGGGAATTTTTTTGCAGTTTTTTTTTTTAAATTTTTTGCAGCAGATTTTGTACAGTGTGAACTTACCCTTAAAAAGGAAAAAAAGACAGAGGACGCCACAGCTACTATGTTCTAAGCAGCCATGATGGGACCTCAGTGGTCAGACCCCGATGGTTTTTATAATTGATAGGCTCTTGTAACATTGGGGAATTAACTGTGCTGTGGCTAAAGCAAGTTTTCCTGAAATGTTAACTTAATTTAAAGAGGGTCTTCAAAGAGTTTTTTTAAAACCTCCCTCCCACCACCAATTACCCCATGCTTACTCCTCGCATCACCACCGTTCCAGATCACGTTCATGGATCCCATGATGCTGCAGCCAATCCCTGGCCTCTGTGGTCACATGATGCTGCAGCCAATCCCCCGGCCTCTTGGTCACCATGCTGCAGCCAATCCCTGGCCTCTGTGGTCCCCGATGTGCAGCCAATCCCTGGCCTCATGGTCCTGATGTGCAGCCAATCCCTGGCCTCTGGGTACATGATCCCCCCAGCCAATCCCGGCCTAAGGCACAAGGGCTGGGCCGTGTGGGCCCCCGTGGGCCCTGATGCTGCAGCCAATCATTGACCTCTGTTTCACTGATGCTGCAAAACCCAAAACTGACCCTGTGGGCACATGATTTAACCCAAACAATGACCCTGTGGTACAAGACGCTCGGGCCCAATCGCTGCCTCTGTGGTCACAGACGCTGCGGGCCCAACCTGACCCCTGCGGTCACAAGGCGCTCGGCCCAAAGCTGACCCCCTTTTCCGGTACAAGACGCTCGGCCAATCGCTGACCCTGCGGTCACAAAACGCTGCGGCCAATCCTGCCCTTTTCGGTCACAAGACCTGCGGCCAATCGCTGACCCCTGGGTCACAAGAGCTGCGGGCCAATCCTGACCTCTGCGGGGCCAAGACGAGGGGCCAACGCTGGCCTCGCCCCGGTACAAACGCTGCGGCCCAATCTCTGGGCCTCGCGGGCACAAGATGGCCCTCTTGGCCTCGCGGGCACAAGACGTGCGGAAATCCTGGCCTCTGGGTCACAAGACGCTGCGGCCCCTCTTGGCCTTCGGCACAAGACCTGCGGCCCAAACTTTGGCCTCTGCGGCCAAACGTGCGGGCCAATCGCTGACCTCTGCGGTCACAAGACGCTGCGGCCAATCTCTGGCCCCGCGGCCAAGAGCTGCGGCCAAAACGCTGGCCCGCCGGGGCACCTAAAACCTGCGGGCCCTCGCTGGCCCTTGCGGTCCAAGACGCGCGGCCCAAACGTGGGGCCCGCGGTCACAAACCGCGGCCCAAACGGGCCCTCGGGCCAAGACGCTGCGGCCCCAAACGTGGCCTCTCGGTCACCCGACGCTGCGGTCTTCCAGTTGTTGTCAGGTCCTTGTTTCTGCTTGACGTCCCCCCGGGGCCTCAGCCCCAAGTCCCCCAAAAGGGTTTTTTTTG
>JAODAL010061850.1:0-20081 GCA_025379985.1 Phyllomedusa bahiana | reverse complement strand
CATCCTACTGTGTCTTTGTCCCACTCTGGGGCCCTATTCCGTTTTTTGCCACCTCCAAAAGATGCATTGTGCCCTGTCGACTCATCTGCGCGGGTGCTGCCTTGACCAACCCACTGTGTCATTGTGCCACTGTCTGACCTCATGCTGCTGCTGTGGCTGCTGCCGTGACCTCCACACTGTGTCATTGTCCCACTCTGTTGGCCCTACTCCTGTTTTTGCCACCTCCAGAATGTCATTGTGCCACTGTCTGACCTCATGCTGCTGCTGTGGCTGCTGCCGTGACCTCCATACTATGTCATTGTCCACTCTGTGGCCTACTCCTGTTTTTGCCACCTCCAGAATGTCATTGTGCACTGTCTGACCTCATGCTGCTGCTGTGGCTGCTGCCATGACCTACACACTGTGTCATTGTGCCACTGTCTGACCTCATGCTGCTGCTGTGGCTTATGCTGTGACCTACACACTGTGTCATTGTCCCACTCTGTGGCCTATTCCTGTTTTTGCCACCTCCAGAATGTCATTGTGCCACTGTCTGACCTCATGCTGCTGCTGTGGCTGCTGCCGTGACCTCCACATTGTCATTGTCCCACTCTGTGGCCTACTCCTGTTTTTGCCACCTCCAGAATGTCATTGTGCCACTGTCTGACCTCATGCTGCTGCTGCTGCCGTGACCTACACACTGTGTCATTGTGCCACTGTCTGACCTCATGCTGCTGCTGTGGCTGCTGCCGTGACCTACAAACTGTGTCATTGTGCCACTCTGTGGCCTACTCCTGTTTTTGCCACCTCCAGAATATCATTGTGCCACTGTCTGACCTCATGCTGCTGTGGCTGCCGCCGTCACCTCCACACTCTGTCACTGATGTTGCCACCTGAGCCCTCAGCTTGTTTTTTTCCAGCTGTCGCTGCCATGACTTTATCAGGCTACATTCCCCCTTCAGTTTTTTGTTCAGTTTTGCCCTCTTAAGTGCCTAGGGAATTTTAGAGTGAAGCGATTCTAAGAGTGGCGGCAGTCATCTGCGTGTCATACTAAAACACAACATTGTATAAAGACCAAACCAAGCTCCCTCTGCATATTTAAGCATGGCACAACGTTCTACAGCACCCTGCAGGCTCTGTGCAGCCTGGAAATAGCTGTTTTTTAACGTGATTCGTCCCGAAGTAATTCGGAACGAAGTTATTTTTTGCCGAGAAATTCGGCGAAGTGAACGAACCGAATTTCGGGAAATTCGCCCATCTCTACCTATGACCCATGTCAAACCTTTTTTCCCCCAACATCACAGGAGTCAACAAGATCGAGTAACAACTAGCTGTGGCAGTTGTACGGTATTACAGAGAGGTATGAGGTAGTCTGAGCCTCTGGCTTTATCCAGATCTGTAGCGGAACACAATTTGTCATCAATGGTGTATTGTACTCCAATAAAATTGGAGATTGTCATTGTAGAGACTAGTGCCTTGTTTATTAAAAGGTGTATACAAAAGGACAAATGTTTAACTTTTTTATATACAGTTGTCACAATTTTAGGTGTGACTTTAACCTGCTCAATTTCCACTATAATCAGAATGAAACTAAAATATAAACTTGGACCAGTGACTAACAAATTAATAGTTGCAGAAAGACTGTTCAAAAATAATTGATATGAATACCCAGATGGGAATATATCAACTAAAGTTAATTTCACTTAAAAAAGAATGACAAATGCATTTTGATTGTTTAACCTGATATTAGTTATGGTATTTTGATTCTTTTAGTATAAACACGATCAAGTGTAACTGAATCTCATTTCACAAATCTATACAAAAATAAAATAAAACAGCAGTATGCCCTAAAATCTGTTAAAGAAAATCCACAGAAAAAGGTACAAGCTCTCTAAGAAAAACATTCCTTTTCTTTTCAGACAGAAATTGTAAAGGTTTGTTTCAGAATTGTGATAAAAAAAAGTCAGTAACATTCAGATTTTCCTGGTGACAAATGTCTAAACCTTAAGGTTATGATGCCAGGAGGGAAAGGGCATACTAGAAGGACCCAGTATCTCTTAATTGCCATCATTTCCTATGTTCCTGTGCAGATCTTTGATACTGGCAACTTTTTAATTATTTTACTTGCACAAGTAAATGTCATTTGAGAGAAAATATCCCTCTGTTCGCTCAAACATTTTAGTGTCTCACAATTATTAGGAACTAGAGAATTGCTAATAAAATTCACAGACTCATCAAACTGTATCAGAACACCATGCTGTGCATCACCAGCTCAGTATTTCCCCTGTTAGCAACTAAAGTTCGCTCTGAATATCTTGTCTATGACACAGAATGAACACAGTGCTATTAAGAGAAAATAATTTCAAACATATGAACAAGAGTTACTCCTATTTTGCCTCTCTTACCCAAAAGTAGCTACAAATACATACTGTGTAACTTTAGGAAAACTCAAAATTGAAAATGAACAGATGTCTTAGATGATGGACTTGGCTATTAGTACAGTTTTGTAATCTATGAAATATGAAGAAGCACAACCTCTTAACCCAATGGCCATTTTTTACTCAAGCCAGGTTAATCTTCTCCTTTATAAGGTTTCCTTAGTGTATTTTATCTAATTAAAATGTTAAATGCTACATTAAAAATAAGAAAGTACATATATGGTGAAAAAGTAAGGGTGGGATATAAACGATCATAAAAATAGCTGTTACAGTCATGCATAATCTAGACAATGTCATTTCAAATAATTGTAACAATGCTGGTTGGCACAGGACGACAAGCTGAACTTAACAGAGTTAAATATTATACAACCAAGCAGTCACATGCAATAATTTGTTGAAGCATGTATCAGATATGAAACAAGAGGCACTCACAATTATATAATCAAACTATAGGACAACTAGACAGATGATGGCATGGACATAGATGAGGAAGACAATATGAATGGCTTCAATATGGAAGCAGCGCAATAATAAATGATAACTTACCCTACGTAACTCTCAGAATATTTCTCTAAATCTATCCCCAACACTGTTACTAACAACAGACACCACTGACCCTATTCTGTCCCTCAAGATATCACTAACAATGTCCCTAACTTACAAGTGACCCTGATACAGAGAAAGGATTCAGGAATAAATGGCACTGACAGACTGATACAGAGTAAAACTAAGCAGAACTTGTGATACAAGTACTCTAGATGCCTGGGTATGGAAAGCAGATTACTAGACACAACCTCTCAGGACTGAACACTTACATTAAAACCTAACCAAACGAGACTGGTCAGGACAATAAACACTAAAGATACCAGATAACTGGAAACAGAATAATACCAGATTACTAGATACAATGGGCGACATGTATGAACAATGGGCACCAGTTATCTAGCATCAAAAAGCTGTAGTAGAGCTGTTCTAATCTCATCAGCTTCTATGATGAAGTCAGTGCTAGACTGGATCGGGGTGAGGCACTGGATGTCATACATCTAGATTTTTCTAAAGCATTTAATACGGTGCCACATAAAAGGTTGGTAAATAAAATGAGAATGCTTGGACTGGGGGAAAATGTGTGCAAGTGGGTAAGCAACTGGCTCACTGATAGAAAACAAAGGGTAGTAATTAATGGTGCATACTCAGACTGGATCCCTGTTACTAGTGGGGTACCACAAGGGTCAGTATTGGGCCCTATCCTCTTCAACATTTTCATTAATGATCTTACACAGGGATTACACAGTAGAATATCGATCTTTGCAGACGATACTAAGCTCTGTAAAGTAATCAACACAATAGAGGATAATGTGTTATTACAAAGGGATCTGTATAAGTTGGAGGCCTGGGCAGGGAAATGGCAGATGAGGTTTAACACAGATAAATGCAAGGTTATGCACATGGTGAGGAAAAATCCATTACAAGACTACATGTTAAATGGAAAAAGGCTGGTTAAAAGTGACATGGAGAAGGACTTGGGAATCCTGGTGGACAGTAAACTTAATTGTAGCAGCCAGTGTCAGACAGCAGCTGCCAAGGCAAATAGGATCATGGGGTGCATTAAAAGGGGCATAGAGGCACATGATGAGAACATTTTTCTCCCATTATACAAGTCACTGGTTAGACCACACATAGAATATTGTGTACAGTTTTGGCCACCAGTGCACAAGAAAGACATCGTAGAGCTTGAACAGGTTCAAAGGCAGGCAACAAAAATAATTAAAGGACTGGGTGGACTACAATACCCAGAAAGATTAGCAAAAGAAAAGACGGCTTCGGGGGTACATAATAAATATGTTTAAATACATCAAAGGTCAATATAGACATCTCTCCCAAGATTTATTTATACCCAGAGGGGGAATCCTCTACGTCTTGAGGAACGGAAGTTTCTACATAAACATAGAAAGAGATTCTTTACTGTAAGAGCAGTGAGAGTGTGGAATTCTCTGCCAGAGGAAATATGTCAGTGAATTCACTGACAGAGTTCAAAAAGGGTTTGGATTCATTTCTGGAGCGTAATAATATAACAGGTTATAGTGTCTAGGATTCTGGAGGGGGGTCATTGATCCAGGGATTTTTCCGATTGCCAGATTGGAGTCGGGAAGGAATTTTTCCCTAAAATGAGGACAATTGGCTTCTACCTCATTGGGGTTTTTTTGCCTTCCTCTGGATCAACACCTTAGCACAACAGGCTGAACTGGATGAACGTCTCGTCTTTTTTCGGCCTTATAAACTATATAGTTCTCCAAACTTTGGCACGATATCGCAGGAGTGACACTTATATGCGCCAAAGATTTGGGGCATTCTTGGGGCATCGCACCACATTCGTAGAATTAGACATTATGAATCTTTGAAACCATAACAGTTAGAACAGCCAGACAGTTAAAGGTGGTCTGCCTGACCCAGACTTATTGTATTGACACTACAATGCACCTGTATCTACGAACTGCAGAAGAACAGGTTCATACATTCTGGCGCATTCTACACTACCTTTAAGCTATTTAGAAATGGCCTGTCAGCACCAATGTTCATACACCCAATATCTCTAAATTTTATAGAGACTACAAATTAACCACTCCCCTCTAAACAAGTTGTGGTACCCTTTACCCTTTCTACTACTGCTGAGTGAAACGGTTGTCATATGGCAGTAGATCTGGTACATTGTTTCACCATTCTTGGGAGTCAGAAATTGTATAATGCATTAATAGTCATGCACTTATAATGCTTTGGTTACATGTTTACACTGAGCCAATATATCAAAAAATCATAATAAAACAAGGTAGTAAACCAAAATTCTAACCAGCAACAATATATAAAAAACTACCAAAAATACAAAAATACATATATACAAAACTTTTATTAATTTCCAAATGTATAGTAAAAACACAAAAATACAAAGACCAAATAGATATAGCTAAAAATGGTGGTGCCACAAAGATACAACCCCACACTAGGTGGTATGCATAAGGTGCATAATCATGTCAAATAAGTAACATAGTATATAACCAAATATACCTATAAAAATACAAACAGTCAATGATATATCACCATATAATCACCCATAGTAAGAGAGCATACCCACCCAGAGGCGGCACAGACAGACCCCAACACGCTTTTCTCCACACCTGGCTTCATCAGGGGGTAACACACAACTAACTTCACCTCCCTTAAAAAGGTTATCACATCCAATAGGGTAAAGAGACAAACAGCTGAAAGCAATATGCCTCGTTACCTTGTGGTCCCGATAATAAAAAATATCCCATTTGTCTAACTGAGTCCGTCACATGAATCACGGACCACGTGCGACGCCAGCACGCAGACCGGAAACACGGACGTCATCAGAGAAGGACAAAGGATATAAAACACATATGCTCTGGCACGGCGTCAGTAACCAGAGTATATGTAACTAAAATAGACCCACCAAAAATGGCGGAATACCTAAGTGGAGACACTGAAGACCAAACTATAGAAATAAGTTAAAGACCCACCAAAAATGGCAGCCCACAGTAAATGAAGACCGGAGACCAAAAATGAAACAGAGGACATCATAAACAGAGAGAAAAGGAGAAGAAGGAAATTAAGTATATACTGACACAAATGAAGAAAAATACTAAAAATAAAGAAAAATAATGATAAAAATAACTAAACAAAATAATAAAAGCAATAATAAGAAAAATTACTGAAGAAAATTATTTATATATAAATTAATAAAAAAAATTATATAAAAAATAAAATAAAATAAAGAGACATGTGAACAATCCAAGTGCAATCCAATAAGTGTATAACAATAATAAGAGTATTAATATAAAGTACACAATATATTCAAATGAATTACATCATATTCAAGTGAGACAAAGAAAAAAAAAAAAATTCAAACAACAACAAACACAGTGCTAACCAGAGAAGTATATTAATAGCGTGATTCTACATATACTAAAATAATACACAGTGAAAAAACAATATATATATGTGTTGTATATATATAATATATAATATATATATATTATATATATATATATATAATAATTATATATATTATATATATATGTACATATATACACAATAATAAATATTAAGCCATATTAATCCATGTAATTTATATTAATTGTGAACAACCCAAGTGCAATCAATTAAGTGTAACACAACAATAAGGGTGATAGTATAAAATACATAATATGTTCGAGTGAATTACATCATATGCTCAAGTGAGAAAAAAAAATATATATAATTTAAGTACATTTTTCTTCATTATTATATGTCATATCATCATTTCTTCAATCTCTTCTCTTCTTCACTTCAATCTTCCAATATAACCTTCAAAAACATCAGAATAAACAGCCAATAAATACCTCAAAAAAAGGAAGAGAAAAAGAAAAAAAAAGGAAGAGAAAAAAAAAAGGATTGTTTGTGTTTATATGTTTGTTCTTTGGGGTACTAATTTTTCTCTTCCTTTTTTTTTAGGTATTTCTTGGCTGTTTATTTTGATGTTTTTGAAGGTTATATTGGAAGATTGAAGTGAAGAAGAGAAGAGATTGAAGAAATGATGATATGACATATAATAATAAAGAAAAATGTACTTAAATTATATATATATATTTTTTTTTCTCACTTTAGCATATGTTGTAATTCACTAGAACATATTATGTATTTTATACTATCACCCTTATTGTTGTGTTACACTTAATTGATTGCACTTGGGTTGTTCACAGTAAATATATGTAATTACATGGATTTTTATATGACTTAATAATTATTATTATGTATATATATATATAATATATATATATAATATATATTATATATATATATAGATATAAATATATATATATAAATATATTTGTTTTTTCCACTGTGCATTATTTAGTATATGTAGAATCACGTTATTAATATACGTCTCTGGTTGGCACTGTATTTGTTGTTGTTTGAATTTTTTTTTTTGTCTCACTTGAGCATATGATATCAGAAGGCATTATGGGAAAGGGGCTGAGAAGCCCACAGCGCCCTCTGTTGGTTGTAACAAATCCTCAATTTGCTTTTGACCCACCGAGTCTTGAGAAAGCAAAAAGGATTTTTTAGCCAAGCCAGTATCTCTCATCTACAGACAACGCTGTTTCGGGATTTTTGTCCCTCTTCAGTGCAGAGCAGAGAAGATACTGGCTGGCTGTGTGGGAGGCATCGGGTAGCTCAGGAAGGGAAGATCTCTCCTTAGGGAGAGCACCGAACGAACGGCTTGTAGAGTTTTTGTTTTGCCTTTTCGCCCTCTACTTAGCATCTGCATATCACAAGGCATTATGGGAAAGGGGGCTGAGAAGCCCACAGCGCCCTCTGTTGCTTGTAACAAATCCTCAATTTGCTTTTGACCCACCGAATCTTGAGAAAGCATATAGGATTTTTTAGCCAAGCCAGTATCTGTCATCTACAGACAACGCTGTTTCGGGATTTTTGTCCCTCTTCAGTCCTTGAGCATATGATGTAATTCACTTGAATATATTGTGTACTTTATATTATTACTCTTATTATTGTTATACACTTATTGGATTGCACTTGGATTGTTCACATGTCTCTTTTTATTTTTTTATTTATTATATTTTTTTATTTTTTTATTTATATATAAAGAATTTTTTTAGTACTATTTCTTATTATTGCTTTTATTATTTTGTTTAGTTATTTTTATCATTATTTTTCTTTATTTTTAGTATTTTTCTTCGTTTGTGTCAGTCTGTGGTTCCGGTCTGCGTGCTGGCGTCGCACGTGGTCCGTGATTCATGTGACGGACTCAGTTAGACTAATGGGATAATTTTTATTATCGGGACCACAAGATAACAAGGGATATTGCTTTCAGTTGTTTGTCTCTTTACCCTATTGGATGTGATAACCTTTTTAAGGGAGGTGAAGTTAGTTGTGTGTTACCCCCTGACGAAGCCAGGTGTGGAGAAACGTGCTTTGGGGTCTCTCTGTGCCTCCTCTGGGTGGGTATGCGCTCTTACTATGGGTGATTATATGGTGATATATCATTGACTGTTTGTATATTTATAGGTATATTTGGTTATATACTATGTTACTTATTTGACATGATTATGCACCTTATGCATACCACCTAGTGTGGGGTTGTATCTTTGTGGCACCACCATTTTTAGCTCTATGTATTTGGTCTTTGTGTTTTTACTATACATTTGGAAATTAATAAAAAGTTTTGTATATATGTATTTTTGGTAGTTTTTTATATATTGGTGATGTTTACACTGAGGATTAATGTGTAATGTGCTTTGTACTTTGCTGCCACCTAGTAGCTAATGTATGTGCAGGAGAGTTAAGTGTTCAAAATAAATCAATAACAATTGCTACTGGAAAGTATCGGAACAATGTGGGAGGAGTCTCCAAGCTTTGCCCCCACACACCAGTTTGGTGGAGGGAGAGCACAGTAGTTTCTACAGATGCTCCTGTTAAATCATGTCTGGTGGAACTACACGACATCGCACAAAGCATTGTTACTTCCTTTATTCATCCAGTCCTTTAACCCCTTAACGATCTTTGACGTATGCATACGTCCAGGTCGTTTGGGGGTTCACGCACCTGGACGTATGGATACGTCCTGAGGATCGCGTGAACTCGAAAGTAGAGTTCGCGCGATCGACGCGGTATGTCAGCTGTATATTACAGCTGACATCCCGCAGCGTCGGCCCCGACCCGAGATCACTCCGGGTGGTGGTGGGGCACTAACCCCTTAATTAGTGCGACCGATAGGTCGCAATAATTAAGAGAGACGCAGGAGGAGCGATCTCCTCCTGCGTCTCTGTCGGCGGCAGCAGCGCACGGATCGGGCGATCCGTGCAGCTCCTGCCTTCTGACAGACAGCACGGAAGGCATAGAATGCCTTCCGGGTTGTCTGTGACGTCACGATGCCCGGCCGTGCCCTGTGGGCATGGCCCGGCATCGTGACTGACAGTTGCCATAGGAACCAGTACATAGCAACAAGCTATGTACTGATTCCTATTGAATGAAGGATCTGAAGATCTCTCATTCAAATCCCCTATGGGGAAAAGTAAAAAAAAGTGAAAAATACAATAAAAACACGCATACCGCCCTTTTCCCCTTTACAAACGCCAATTGCCCCAAAAAAGATCAAAAATAAATAAAGTACCCATATTTGGTATCGCCGCGTGCGTAACGACCTGCCCTATAAATCTGTCATGCTAATTAATCCGTACACTGAACGTCGTAAAAAACCAAACAAATCACATTATTAAGATTTTTGTTCATACCGCAGCACATAAAATGGAATAAAAAGCAATAAAAAACTCCTATAAACGCCAAAGTTGTAACAATTAAAACGTCAGTTTATCACGCAAAAAAAAAAAGTCCTTACACAGCTCTGCATACGGAAAAATAAAAAATATATGGCTCTCAGAAGACAGCAATGCATAAATATTGTTTTACATGCTAAAAACACTTTTCATTTTTTTAAAGTGCTTCAACATAAAAAAAACTATATAAACAGGGTATCGCCATAATCGTATCGATCCAAAGAGTAAAGATAACTTATCACGAATACTGCACGGTGAGCGCTGTTAAAAATAAAAAAATAAAAAACACTACTAGGATTGCAGTATTTTCTTCATTCTGCCTTTCAAAAAATGGATTTAAAAGCGATCAAAAAGCCTTGTTCCCCCAAAAAATTATACTAATGAAAACGTCAACTCATCCCGCAAAAAAAAAAAGCCCCTACGCAGCTTCAAACGCTGAAAAATTAAGTTATGGCTCTCAGACTATGGCGATGCAAAAACGTGTTTTCCTGGTTGAATAAAAGTGTTTTTATATACAAATTTGGTATCGCTGTAATCGTAACAATCTGCTGAGTAATGCTAGCATGTCATATATACTGTACAGTGACCGCTATAAAAAATACTACCAAGATTGCTGTATTTTGTTCAAAACGTCTCACAAAAACCTTAATAAAAAGCACATAGCGTCATATGCACCACATAATGGTACCAATAAAAACATAAACTCAACCCGCAAAAAACAAGCCCATACACAGCTCTGCACACAGCAAAATAAAAAAGATAAGGCTTTAAGAATAGGACAACATAAAACACAATTTTTATAGACATATTTCTATTGTGTAAAAGTAATAAATATAAAAAAACATATAAAGTTTATATCTTTGTAAATGTACCGACAACTAGTAAAGATATCCTGTCATCTACACTGCACGGTGAACGCTGTAAAATTGAAATCCCAAAAAAATGACCGAACTGCGTTTTTTCCCCCCATTTTCATGGCCTAGTGCGAAAAAAAACTATGGAACACCTGTGCATCCAAAGTGCACAGTACACCCCTAGATGAGATCCCTGAGGGGTGTTGAATCCAAAATGGGGCCACTTCTGGAAGGTTTCAACTGTTCTGCTACTTTGGGGGCTTTGCAAATGTGACATGACCCCACCAAAATCTGTGTTCCATCCCTTGTATGCCTGGCCATGCGCCAAAACAGCAGTTTACACCTGCATGTAGGGTATTGCCGAACTTGGAAGAACGTGCGTAACAAAATTTTGGGGTTCTTTTTTCCAGGATTCCATGTAAATATGAAACATTTTAAGCTGAAATTGCAGATTATTGGAAATTTTTTTTTTAATTTTCACACCCTAATGCTAAAAATAAATGTGTGAATCACCTGTGGGGTCTATATACTCACTACACCCCTGGATATATTCCTTAAGGGGTACAGTTTCCAATATGGGGTCTTTTTAGGGGTGTTTATTAAATTTTAACACCTTAGGGTGTCCTCAACCTGAAATGGCGCCTAAATAAAATCATATTGAAAATGAGACCCCAGAGTCCAGTAGGTGCTCCTCCTATTCTGGGGCTTATGGTTGAGCCAAATAATGCACTAGGGCCACATATGGGATATCTCTAAAAACGGCAGACCTGGGGGAATTGATATTATGTTGCATTTACCTAGTCACATTTACCGTATTCCAGTGAATAATGGATAAATATTGAAAATCTGCAAAAATAGTGAAATTTTTAAGTTTCACTTCCACTTTGCTTTAATTTCTGTGAAATACCTAAAGGGTTATCAAACTTCCTAAACACTGTTGTAAATACTTCAAGGGGTCTAGTTTCTTAGATTTATGGGGGTATCTAACATACAGGCCCTTCAAAGCCATGGCAGAACTGGACTGGTCCCTAAAAAAAAATGTATATTGCAAATTTTCTTGAAAATGTGAGAAATTACTACTAAATTTCTAAGCCCTCTAATATCGTAAAAAAAATAAAAAAAAACATTTAAAAATTGATGCCAACCTATAGTAGACATATGCTAGATGCTAGTTATAAACTATTTGGTGGTGAATAATTATATGTCTTGCACACAGAAATTTTTGAATTTTTCCTGAAATTTTGATATTTTTCACAAACAAGCAAGGATTGTATGGATCAAAATTTCTTACTAACTTAAAGCACAATGTGTCACGAGAAAACAATCTCTGAATCACATGGATAGGTAAAAGTGTGAAAAAGTTATTCTTACATAAAGTGACACATGCCAGATTTCAAATAGGGCTGTGTCAGGAAGGTCAAAACAGTCTGGGTCCTTAAGGGGTTAAAGAAGAAGCAAATCTTGTCTACAGTTAGGAGAGATAAAAGTGAACAAGGGGTCTCTTATCATACTGGCTTCTTTATGTGCCTCTCAGTAGAGCCAGTGCCACACGACTTCCACGTCAAGAATGTAGTCGGCTCTGACCCCCTTAAGTCTGTTTTTCCCACGGGGAGCCAATCTGTGAAGTTCCCTTCCTCGGTGTGTTATAAATAGTTAACTTATTCAACTGTGCCTAGGAGACTGTAACCTGCCAATACTGTTTCATAAGCTACATTCAGTAAAGAAGTGCAACATGTAAAGTTCATAAGTGTCTGGCTGTTCTCTTAATTTCCAACATGATGGCCATCCATCCCCCCACACCAGACATCACTACTAAAGGAGTGCCCCAAGATGGGGTGGGGGGGGGAGGCTCCTAGACTGTCTGAAACTATGACAATTTGCAATTTTAGTGGAAATGGGGGAAGGTTTTAGAGCCCAGTCACTGTGACGGAACTAACTACAAGTCCCTGCCGGCCCCAATATAACATTTATGGCCTTTTCCTGTGGCTCACTACAAAGTTAAGCCTTTGCAGCCTGGTCATTTCATCTGCCCTGAACATTGATTTAATATACAGAAGAAGACCAAAAGACAGGAGAATTTCTGCCCACCGTAACACTTACTAGTGAACAAAAGCTTATACGTGGACTGAAGTCCGGCCAAGCCTACATACTGCTTTCTTGCTCTTTAAGGGCGCGTTTACACGGCACAGGACAAATACTGAGCGGAGAATAGCCCTCCCCCCCTCCCATTGAGAAGCACATCTTCCGTCGGGAAACCGGACCTAAGATTGTGCTTCTACAATGATTTGTCGCCGGACCGCCGGCGGCAAAACCGTCCGACGGCAAAACCTGTGCAGTGGGGACTGCTGCACAGGTTTTGCATAGAGCACAATTGTGCTCATTTTCGGCCGGTTTTTCAGGCTGTCTGAAAAACCGCAAATCGGCCGAAAACCCTTGCCGTGGGGACATGCCCTAAGTGTCAATTTTGCCTTAGAAAGATGACACAAGTAACTGTTCCTTCTAAGGTAGACACTCTAGAAATGACTTTTGACTAGGGCATTTTTTTTTTATCAGTCCTCTAGCCATACATTTTTAATGGTACCATTTAATGTACATATATTAAATACTGGGAAAACACATTAGTTGCATTGTTGTTTGGGTTTTATTTTTACAGAGTTCACTGTACCATATACATGACATTATAACAATAATCTTTATGTATATGGTGCTAGCATGTTCCAAAGCACTTTATAATTAACTTTATTCTGTGATTCAGCAAGATTCTAATGATACCAAATTTCTATCATTTTCATTAGGTTTTGCTATGACTACTGCTGCTACTACTACTTAAAAATGAGACCGCTGTATTATTTTTTTATTAATGGACCTGTGACCTTATATTTTTGTGGGGAGAGCTGTACTTTTATCTGTGCCGATCAGGGATAAAAATGACTTTTTCTTCACTTTTCATTCCATTTTTTGAGCAGATAACAAACAATGCAACTACCTAGTTAATAACTGTAGTTCTAGACGTTAACCTAGTGTAAGGCTATGGATGATAGACAGTGTATCCTTAGCAATGGAAATCACAGGTCTGGTTCTCCCAGGGCATGGATCAAAAGACTCAGGGCATATGCCCAAGTATCCAAGCTTAATGATAATACAGATAGCAAAATCTGTCCAAGTCTTAAATATGCCAAAGCCTTAAAGGGGTTTTATCGTTTTAACCGTTCGTACACTTGATGCTAATTCTCTCAGATTCAATTTCAAATCCAGGGGCCAGTCTCTACTCTCAGCAGGCGTGTCTCTTCTCTCAGCAGGCGTGTCTCTCCTGCCAGGAGGCGTGTCTCCCCACACTGAAGAGCTGTGACATCATCATTCTGTGTGTGCAGTGGAAGGGGAAGGATGTCTGGAGAGGACAGCTCTGATAAGAATATGCCTCTTATGTCTGCATAGCCTTCAGCTTCGGGCTCCAAGGCTCCACAAGCTTCTTGCTATGCTATAAGCAGTTATACACACAGACTGAAGTGATGAAACACATATGAGGAATGCACACTGTCCTCCCCCCACTCCTCCCCTCTGTTATCAGGCAGTAGACTGTATAAGACTGTGTTATATGGAGGGAGCACAGGATATAAGACTTTTTGTTATATGAGGGGAGAGTGAATTTAGAGTGGAGAGGAGAGTTAAACAGCCAGTAAATGATCATTCCCCTTAGAGCTGGCAGTATAGAGCCAGCAGCCCTCTCAATAGCTGGTTTCACTATGGGTTTTTCACAGATCAGAGGAGAGTAAACACAGAGTGTGCAGGCAGCTAATCACAGTGCAGGGGGCATGTCATGGGCGTTTCCCATCAGGGGGCGTGTCCCAACATTCTGAATGAAATGTCAGACAGCCAATCACAGTGCAGGGGCGAGTCCGGGGGCGTTTCACGACCGGGGAGTGTCCCAACAGGCTGAATGAAATGTCAGCCAGCCAATCACAGAAAAGGGGGCGTGCCCCGACCAGCAGCTGCAGAAACAGCTGTAGATGCACAGAAAAGCTCATGTCTACTATACTAAGTGACTTAGGTAATGCAAACCAATTGCAAAAGTGCTTATTTTACTGTCACCATATGATCTTTGTAGCGAGAATACCCCTTTAAATTCTGCAATTCTTCGATCAAGCATAATCATAAGAATAAGGAGCTACAAAGTACGGCATACAGTGGTCCCTCAACATAGAATATTAATTGGTTTCAGGACAAACATTGAATGTTGAAACTATAACTCTATGAAAAATGTCATCCAACATAATGCAAAATTAAGATTAAAGAAAATGAAACAGAGAAATAACATAGATAACGCAAGACCTTACATATAACAGTCAGAAAGAGGAACTGGAAGCTAGAAAGGTCAGGAGCATATTTGGGTCATGTACTTTATACACAATGGACCATAACAAAAAGAAAATTGAGCTGCCTTTATCTGGTGCCCAACAGTCGCTTATCCTGACACATGTAAAAGCAGTAGAGGACATATAGTGTAGAGAGGGGATCGCTTTATGCACCTCACTAATACAGATTTTTGTTTATATAAAATGTTTATGATAAATGGCTGGATCAGGGTCTGGGACACTGTATGTTAATACCACACTCAACATACAATGTCCCAGGAAAGACTATTGTATGTTGAAAATATTTTATCCTGAGGCCATTGTAACTTGAGGGACCATTGTATTCCCATCACAGCAGTCCCAACTAAATATTTTAAGGCAAAATGGATGTGCAAAATCTTTATGGGGAATAATATAATGCTGCTGTTAGTGGTAGACTCTATTGCTAGCTGGCTTTGTTCATGCCAGGAATGTAGTATGAGCATGAAATACAAGGTCAAGGCAGTCCATGCTTTAGTATACATGTTCCTGGATATGGACAACATTGCTGGTAATCAAATAAGTGGATGTTAGTACACAATACATTAATAAATTAAGTATGCCTTTATATGAATAAGAATGCTTACGGAGATTCATCAGCAACTCACGTACTTTTGGTTGTGCTATATAACAGCTCCATGTAAATTACAATTACACAACTGAAATGTGGTATTATATGATATTTTAGTTTGATCTCCTCCGACAAGATCTGTGACAGAATAGATGTTTTCCTACATTTCTCTCCTTGTATCTATTCCCATTTTAATTTCTTCATTATTAGTATATCCTGTACTTCTGTCAATCACATGGGACTGAATACACATTGTGCTTGTGTGAGGTGAAGCACATAATGATAGCTCTAATGATAGCAAGGAAAGAAGAGCAAGTGGGCAGTAATTTAAGCTGTATTGATACATTTTAAGATTAATAATCTTATGTAAAATATTTTCACAATGATCTGCATGATCTAATAATGTATTTCCCAACAACTTACTCTAGCTTCAATGCAGTTACAGTGAAGCTCTTAATAATATATATATTTATATATATAATATATAATATATATATATATATAATATATTTTATAACACATACAGTATCTCACAAAAGTAAGGACACCCCTCACATTTTTGTAAATTTTGTATTACATCTTTTCATGGGACAACAGTGAAGATATGACAGTGTGATACAATGTAAAGTAGTCAGGTTACATCTTGTATAACAGTGTAAATTTGGTGTGCCCTCAAAATAACTCAACATACAGTCATCAATGTCTAAACCGCTTGCAACAAAAGTGTGTACACCCCTAAGTAAAAAATTGACAAATTGTGCCCAATTTGCCATTTTCAACCACAGTGTCATGTGACTGTGTTACAATGTCTCAGGTGTGAATGGGAAGCAGGTGTGTTAAATCTGATACAAAATATATTCAAATGCCACTTCAGAAATGCATTACTCTTTTACATACTTTTGAACAAAATTAATTTTTTACTGTTTCATGTATACTATACAATGTATTCACATGACATTCTTTTCATGTTAGCAACATAAATTGACACACAGGTCCTGTGGTTCCTTGCAATCCACATAAGTCCTTTTCCATCTTGGATGTACTGTAAACATCCAGGTTCTTTATCTTTACATCAAGCTGATTCTCTAGGAATCATCCTCATTGCTTGGGGAAGCAACTGTAGCCAGACAATTTTTATGAGTTTCAACCTAATACAAGTGAGCCTGTGTGGTGCATACTAGAGGAAAACGAAGGTAATGACAATCAAGAAGTAAGCAGACGTGTGCAAATGAAAATTAGGATAACTACCAATTAAAATACTGGGTCCCTAAATAGGGTACTGTATAATATTCCGCCCATCTGTTTCCTTTAACTGTATGTTGAGGGTTAACTCATAAAGGAGTATATATATATATATATATAATATATATATATATATATATATAATATATATATATATATATATATATATATAATATATATATATATATATATATAAAAAGAGAGTAATCTTAAAGTTAAAGAAACAGAGTTGGCTAATTATAAAAAGGTATAGAAATAACAGCCATAGGTCAGGAGCTCTGATGGACAGCACAAACTGAACCAGGCATCTCAGGGGATAAATCTAGATTAGCAGAACCCAGGAGCAGGTCAGGAGCTCTGATGAACAAACACACAGCACAATACAATGAACTGACACCGAAGCAAGGGCAGGAAGTTCCTCTTATAGCCAGGGGTCACAGGTCAAGAGGCAGACAATAGGGACACTGCCCCTTTAAAAAGCAGAAAGCTGCCACGGACATGCTCCAGGAGGAGCAGTGCGCACACAGGACCCCGACACATAGGAGCAAGGGACGGCAAGGACTAAGTGCTGGAGGCACCATCGCCGGACACGTACGTTCCCAGCAGCAGGATGGGCAAGTATACAGCAGCAGAGACACAGGCCGTCGTGACCCCCAAACAGGGAGCCGCAGTAGAGAGATGGAAGCATGGACATGCCAACGGTCCATGGCAACGACCGTGGCGTGAACCGTAACAGCACCCCCCCTCAAAGCCTCCTCCTCCCCTTCAAGATCCCAGGACTAGTGATGAGTGATTGTGTCATCTATCGTTATTGATTTGATAGTCGATATCGTCAAGTATCATGACTATATCCGATAGTCGATAACAGATTATCGCCGATGACCAGTAGGGCATGTCCCCACGGCACGGGTTTCCGCTCGGTTTTTCAGCCGGTTTGCGGTTTTTCAGACCCCCTGAAAAACTGTCCGAAAATGAGCACAATTGGGCTCTATGGAAAGCTCGTGCAGCAGTCCCCACTGCACGGGTTCTCCGATCGACGGTTTTGCCGCCGGCGGTCCGGCGGCAAAACATTGAACATGTTCATTCTTCCGTCCGGTTTCCGGATGGAATATGAACAATTCAATGGGAGGGGGGAGGGCCAGCAAACCGGCCGGTATTTGTCCACTGCCGTGGGGATGCGCCCTTAAAGTCTATTGGAGAGGAACTATACCTTCATTCTTACACCTAAACAGGGGTGGAGAAGCTGGAATTAACATCCACAGCAGTAAACTGGATATGTGCTACATCTTGGGCAAGACAATTAGGCAACAAGAGTCACAGAAAAAAACTGACAGACCATTCACTATCCCTGTCTTGTACCACAGCATGACCCATAAACCTGCATGACCCACAAATTAAAAAGTGCCAGAAGGCAGTATTATTTGAACCATCATTTTAGTTGAACTGGACATTGACTATTCCTGTCCTGTACCACAGCATGACCCTCAAACCTGCATGACTCACAGATTAAAAAGTGCCGTAAAAAGGAGTCTTTCAACCATCATTTTAGCTGAACTGGACATTGACTATACCTGTCCTGGACTGCAGAATGAACCTTAAACCTGTCTGACCCACAGATTAAAAAGTGCCGGAAAAGGGAGTCTTTGATCCACCATTTTAGTTAAACTGGACATTGACTATGCCTGTCCTGGACCGCAGCATGACCATTTAACCTGTCTGACCCACAGATTAAAAAGTGCCGGAAAAAGGAGTCTTTGAACCACCATTTTAGTTGAACAGGACATTGACTATGCCTGCTCTGTACCACAGCATAACCCTCAAACCTGCATGACCCACAGATTAAAAGTGCCGGAAGAAAGTAGTTTTTGAAGCAATATTTTAGTGAAATGGACATTGACTATCCATATCCTGTAAATGGAGCATGACCCAAAAACCCGTGCAGGTGTCCATCAGCAGAAAATTTCGCAATAAGAAATAAACTGTATTAAAAACAACTCATTTTCCAATACTGCTGCTGCTAGAGCTACTTACCATTCTACTGGTGACATTGTTCTACCGTGACATTAGAATGTGAAGCAAACGAAACAGATGTCCCAAGTAGGTCAACGAGGTCTGTCTGAAAGTCCTGCATTCTATTGTCAAGTGGGTTGAAGGAAATTACTGATCAAGGCAGGTGAGGCTGTAAACGTGGATCACGCAAGTTCAACTAGCAGGGCTGGAGTTACAGTGGGTGCGGTGAGTGCCAGGGCTGGTGTACGTCATCTATTAACACGCAGGTTCAGCAAGCAGGGCCGGAGTTACACTGGGTGCGGTTGAAAAGCCAGGGCTGGTGTTCGTCATCTATTAACATGCAGGTTCAGCTAGCAGGGCCCGAGTTACAGTGGGTGTGGTGAGAGCCCAGGCTGGCGTCCGTCATCCATTAACACGGCAAAAATTCCTTTATGACGCAGCAACGAAAACAGTCATGCTGAATCGGAGTGCGGAAGCGGAAGTGTGAGCTAAGACCTCCAGCCTTCCTCAGTACACAGTCAAGACTTGGGTATCGCTTTAGAAATTTCTGCCTCTACGAGAGCGCTTGCCCCTCCGTGCGGACCAATTGAGCTTCACTTGGAAATGCTGGTGGTTAACGCTCCTGTTTCACCCAGTTCCCCTTTCTCTTGGCATTCTTTTTCTCGTTTTACTCAACGTGTTGGAGGACATTGTCTCTGTTCTTGGGGTGGCGAATGTGCTCCATACACCATGTCCTCAGAATAACCTACATCTGTTAAAGTCTTCCTGTACCTCCCTTGTACAATTCAGAGGAATATGTGTATCAGATATTTTGTACATGTAATTTTTGTAGTAGTTTAATTCTAGAAAACACATTTTTAAAATAGGATGGAATCCCACCACGTCTTTGTTTCTCTTTCTTTTAATTGTATTAAACGGGTTGTCTCACTACAGGGATTGCTAGCTATGTTAAAGATCTTGCAAAAACAAGTCATTTTGCAATTATGTGCAAACCCACATTTTTTACAATAGGACCTGTAGTATAGCTGTATGTCACAGCAACATGCCCCCAAAAATTCAAAACATGACCCTTTGGCCACTCTTGACAATCGTGAAGAACAAATGTCTGTTAGAAACCACATTTTTTTAAAAGGTCCTGTAGAAAAGCTGCATTTCACGCAGCATGACCCAAAAAATTAAAAAAGACTTCCAACACTGTTAAAAATTGTGAGGGAGAAATGCCACTTAAAAAAGCCACATTTATGTTC
>JAODAL010061849.1:0-20081 GCA_025379985.1 Phyllomedusa bahiana | reverse complement strand
GGCGGCAAAAAAGCGTCGAAACTGTCTAAAACAATTAAATTGGTGAAAAGATTGATTTTGGTTTGAAAAATTGACCCAAAATTCTGGCCAACTCCTTGAAAAATCTGCCCCAAAACTCACTTTTTTTCTGTAATCGTTTATTATTATCATTTATCTACGGATTTATTATTGGACTATGGTAAATAAAACTGTTTTATCCTTTTTGCCCGGCCCTTCTTTAATACTGTATCCCAAACCCTTTTTGATAAAAATTGGCAAAACAGGAAAACCCGAATGATGTATATACAAACAAATACAACATCGGGCACTTTAAAGGCCAAAAAAACGGTTTAAAAAGGACTCTTTTTTTTTGGAAAAATTTTTCTGCACATGGAATATATGAAAACATTAAAGTTCTTTAGTGACATTTTTGATAAAAAACTGTAAATCCCCCACCAACCAGGGCCGGGACGGGGGGGTAGGCAAAAGGTGGGGGAAACCCCCCTAGGGCTGCTTTATCCCGGTGGGGGGGGGCCCAAAATAGGTATGAAGTGAGCTGATTTTAATTGGGAGGGGAGATGCAGGCGCTCATGACCTATTTCCCTAGGGCTCCAAAATACCTTTCCCACCCTCCCCCCCCTCCCGGGGCAAGGTGACCCAATTCGGGTGGGAACTTACACAAAATGCAAACCCTCTTGGTTTCTTTTGAACCTCCAAATTTCGGGGCCTAGAAGTCTCCAACTCAAACCTGATCGATTAAAAAGTCTGTGAGGGGGGGGCCCCCAATGCATAAACCAAACTGAGGACAACCCCACTTCCCCTACAAACATCCAAAAAAAAAAAACGAATCGATGTTAATGTTTGCCCATTTTTGGGTTTTTAGCTAACCCAATCACTAACCCCTTTTTGGGCTACATAAAATTCGGAACTTATTAATAATTACATGCTGGAAATTGTGGTAAAACATTTATATAAAAAAATTTTTTTCGGAAAATGGGGTTATTCATTCTATAGTTTCCAAACGGTTCTATGTACTGTTGTACCATTTATTATTATTTTTTTTTACAAATGTATAAAGAACCTTAGGTAGTTCCCCCGGGGACTTGGATGCTAATTTTTAAAATCAAAGACTCATTTAAAAATGCCTTTTATTTTGCAGTTTTTGGGGGTGTTTTTTAGGAGCAGGTTTGTTTTTTTTTCAGCCACAAAAATTTGAGATGAACAAAAGGGTAGTAGTGTTTGGTCCCAAGGTTCGATTCAAAACTGAACCCCATGTAAGGGGAGAAGAGTTCGATTAAATTTTTTATACCTTACAGGGGGGGAAAAGCTGGAATTAACAGTAAATGGATTGTGGGACAACTTAGTGAAGAAATTTGGGTTCTGGGACAAAAAAAAATTGGGGGCAAAAAAAATTAACCCTTTTCAACGGTAAGAAAAGATGAGGACAGCTTGAAAGCGAGGTTGCTATGGAGGGCATTGGTACAGTGCAAATGGGGCCCTGCCCCCCGGGGGGGGGCCCCAAAACCCCCTTTTCCACAAAAAGGCAGGTATTGCAAATGAAAAGGTAAATGGTAGGAGCCCATTTCATTTTTTGCACAGGGCCAAGAACTTCAAGTTATCCCTCTTTTGGAAAACCCTTGTAAGGAATATATGTGGTGGCAGCAAGAACATCCCAATGGGGAACAGGGAGGGTCACTGGGGGGTGTTTTGATGTTTTTTGGACTGTCTGGACCCTTTTAATTTTTGGGGGTGTAAAAATTGGTGAATGGTTTTGGTTGTTGACAAGCATAGAAGTTTTATTGTCCCCGGAGCCAGCGATATTAAAAACCCACCTCAGTAGTGGGGGGATTTAATGACAAAGTATCTGCTTTCCCCCCTGACAATGTGGATCTTTTTGACGTCTTAGCTCACACTTGGGGGTTGCACCTTGTTGGGCTGATTGGTAGTGTTGCAGTGTTATCGGGGCCCCTCAAAGTCATCCATCGATAGTGATATAAAACACACTAAATTTCCCACCCTCCACAGTCCACTTTATGGACCCGGAAATGTAAGCAGTATAAGTGGCGCGGGCCTGACAAAAGCGGGTGCGGACCTCAGGGTGTTTTTCCATATAGAGTGGAGGCGGGTAAAGGGACCTGCCCCTCCTTGGCATTTTTGAAGAGGCTACGAAAATGGTCAGTCGGGAAGATGCCCTTGTGTCAGGAATCTCCTGCTATACGTTGGAACTTACTAACTGTGTTTGCCCTTAAGTTTGCCCTTTAGTAAGATGGTGGATTGTTCAGTGGTTGCCCCTTTTTTCCTGTTTCCTGTTCCTGGTTCCTATATAAAAACCTAAGCCTGTTTTTGTTCACTGTTTAGTTATGTGCTTGCTCCCGCTTTAAAGGCCTTGCCCCCGGGAATTCCGCCCCGCCTTTTCCCCTTTATTGCATTTTTCCTGGCTAACCATTGCCTGCTGTCGCTCCACCGCTTAACCTTGCATTCTGACTAAGCAAACCCATTACCTTCTGGAATCGCTATCTACTTGCCTCCCTGTTTTGTACCTCGCCCTGCCCTTGGTTCCACAGTATACACCAGTATTGTGACAAAATATAAGCCATAAGATGGACCTGGGCTAGGGCCCCGGAAGCTCGCTTCAAGCATTTCAAACTACGGTGAAAATGACCTTTAGTTTCAGGCAGAAGATCAAGTGGTCGCTTTTGAGGTCAGATGCCCCCAATACCCAAATGTATGGACAAGCCATTCAAAATACTGGGACCGGGGCAAAATTAATGAAGGATACTCCACCCGGAGAACCAAGCTCTGGACCATCCCCCTTCAGTGCCGTAGTGACCCTAAATTGCCGCCCTTTTAGTTCGGCGGAGACCCCGACAAAAATTTTGGGGTTCCTTAAACCAAAGTAGATTAATTTTGATGCAAAACCAACAGTTCCCTACGGGGGAGGTCTAAATCCCAAAAATTTTTTATGTTTTAAACATAAAGCAATTGCTGGGCAGCCCCTTGTTGAGACCCAGGATACCCGGGAATCATGGAAGACTTCATCGACCCATGATTCAAATGTTTGCGACCCTAATCTCGTGCTACGCTGAAATGGCTATACTAGCTTGCGCCGGGCAGTGGCTGAGTATGCTAGTAATTCAAGAGGCGTCATTCCAAAACGACACCGATTGGAATGACGCGCGAAAATGGGTTTTTTTAAAAAAAGGCTTGCGCGCAATAAAAGGAACTGCCCGTGCTGAGGTCCCTTAGGGTTTTGGGTGCTTTTATTAACCATTGCATTCAAATTGTATCCGATATCAGAACCACAGAAAATGGGCTTTTGTTATGACACCAAGCGGCCCCCCCTGTTTCCTGTCTCCTTTCCCCAAAGGGAACCCCAGGGGGGAAAAATTTTCAGAGATTCGGGGGGCGAGCCTATGCAAGTCGACTAAAAATTGAAACGTGAAAGCTAGAAGAAGACAAAAAAGGGGCTCCCCGAAAGTCTATGCTTTTACTGTGGAAAGTTGACCATTTCCCCCATCAATTTCCCCAGCGCCACGGGGATTGGTGGCAGCCCATGGAAACCTGACTCTCAATGGAGAATCAATTTCCTCAGAGAAAGATTATCTGAAAGGCAGTTGTCCCCCATTTCACAGTGGGCCCCATATTAAAAAAAGAGAAAAATGACTCTCATTGCTTCCCTTCCCCTTTTAAAAAACCCGGGTAAAATTTAGTGGGTTCCCCTCAGCATGGTGGACTCTGGGGAAGTGGAAATTCAGGGGTCTCTCCTTGCTCAAAAGCCTGGGGTTAAATTCCAGAAAAGACTTTTACCCTGGTTTTAAGGGGAAATGTAGATGGGTCTCCACTGAGCTCAGGGCCAAATGGGTCGAGAGCCGCACTTGAATCATTATGGCACCCCCCCCCCATGAATCCCGTTTCCTATTGATATCATCGCCCCTTTTCCTGTTTCTTAGGCCTACTTGGTTCAAACACAAAAGCCCGGGTTTTCAACTGGAAAACCCAAAAAATAGCTTTCCCCCAAAGGGTGTTTTTCCGCAGCTCATCTGAACCAAGCCCCTGAAGACCGTTTAAAACAAAAAAAATAATGGAGTACCCCCGAAAAAAGGGAAAATGCAGATGTTTGAGCAAACGAATGGATAAACTTCCCCCCCACCGACCTTACTTTTTCCCCATGATTGCTTCCCCGGGGCATCCTACCCTTTGGAACATCTACCCCCTGGCGGTCCGAGTTAAAAACCTCAAGGACTATATAGAGGAAACCTGGCTAAGGGGGCACCGTCCTTTTTCTTTACCAGCAGGGGCTCCCATATTTTTTTGTCAAAAAGAAGGTGGGTTCTTAAGACCCCTTTCATTGATTACAGAAACTTAAAAATCACAATAAAGAACCCTTATCCTTACCAAGATCCCCCAACTTCTGGGAGAGTGCGACATGCAAAAAATTTTTTTCCCAAAATTGATCTAAGAGGCGCTTTTCAACCCGGTCCCTTTCAATCTGGGATGAATGGAAGACTGCCTTTAGGTCATGTTTATGGACACTTTGAATATTCTGTTATGCGTTTTGGCCTTTGTAATGCCCCCGCCACCTTCCAAAATCTTGTCAACGACATCTTCAGAGATCTTCTGGACCAGTTCATAGTCATCTATCTGGACGATATCCTCATTTTCTCCAATTCGATGGAAGAACATCAGAGATATGTGAAACTTGTTCTGGAACGTCTGAGGGAGAACCACCTTTACATCAAAATTGAAAAATGTGAATTCCATCAGACAGAGATCCAATTCCTTGGCTATGTAATTTCACCTCATGGTCTACAAATGGACTCTAGCAAGATAAAAGCAATAGTAGACTGGCCTACCCCCAGAAACATAAAAGATGTTCAATGTTTCATAGGTTTTGCCAATTTCTATAGACGCTTCATCAAGAATTTCTCGGAAATAATTTCTCCTATTACACAGTTGACTACAAAGAAAAATGCTTTTGTTTGGTCTCCTCAAGCACAAGAATCCTTCTCTCTCCTAAAGGTCAAGTTCACTACAGCCCCTGTATTAATTCATCCTGACCCAGAACTCGCCTTCATTGTGGAAGTGGACGCTTCAGACTGTGCTGTAGGGGCTATACTGTCTCAGAGAATAGGAGACAAGTGTTTATTGCATCCTTGTGCGATTTACTCCCGATGTTTATCATCTGCTGAGAGGAATTATGATGTGGGGAATAAAGAACTGTTGGCTATTGTTGCAGCCTTTAAGGAATGGAGACATCATCTTCAAGGAGCCTCACAACAAATAATAGTTCTAACTGATCACCGTAATCTGGAATTCGTTAGATCTGCCAAGTGTCTATCTCCTCGTCAAGCTCGTTGGAGTATTTTCCTCAACCAATTCAACTTTATAATCTTATACAGGCCCGGATATCGTAATGGCAAGGCAGATGCTTTATCAAGAATGTTCTCCAGTGATTCCACACCTGCAATTCCACCTAAGACCATTGTTCCAGAGTCTAATGTTGTGGGTGTACTTCATAATAAGGACTTGCTCAAAGAGATAAGAGAGGCCTATGACACCGACTCCTTACTCTCCCATCCACCAGATGATATACAGTTAGTGCTTAAAAACAAGATGTGGACCCACGTGCAGCAGCTATACATACCTGAAACCCTAAGACTGAAGATTCTGAGGCTAGCCCATGATTCGAAGATTGCCGGTCACAAAGGAGTACAGAAGACGCAGGAATTTTTATCCCGATTCTTTTGGTGGCCCAATTATCTACAGGATGTAAAGAAGTATGCAACATCATGTGACATCTGTGCTAGATGCAAGACACCACGTTCTTCACCCTCAGGTTTGTTACAGCCTTTGCCGGTCCCCTCTCGCCCCTGGGGTTCTATATCCATGGACTTCATCGTAGATCTACCTACCTCTAAGGGGAGAAATACAATTCTCGTGGTAGTTGACCGGCTCACCAAAGCTGCACATTTCATTCCATGTACCGGCCTACCCTCTGCCAAAGACACAGCGGATCTCATAATTCAGAATGTGTTTCATCTTCATGGTGTTCCTGATGAAGTTATTTCAAATCGGGGGTGAAAGTTTAATCCAAATTTTTTGGGGGGAATTTTTGTTTCGCATCGACTTCGATATTAATTGCCCAAACCGCCTTTCAACCACAATCAAATGGACAAAACCTTTTTGAAGCACGAACCCAGACCCGGGAAACAGTCCCTGGGGTTTTTTATATTTCCCTTTTTCCCCAAGATGTTGGGTTGTTTCTGTTTCCCTGTGGTTTAAATTTTCTAAAAATAATTCCCAAAATGCCTCCCCCCAAAACCCCAGACCCCTTTTTTTGAAAAATTTGGGTTTACCCACCCCAAATTTTTTTAAACCAAATTCCCGCTGTTCAATTTTTCCAGTTTGCCCGGAAAAAGGTTTCCTCAGAAATTTAAAGCAAAATTTTACAGCTACTAAAGGAAAAAATAGAGGGGGTCAAAAAAAATTTAAAAGGGAAAGGATGGAAAAATAAACATCGAAAACCCCCGCAACCAAACTTTAAAAAATCGGGGGGAAATAAGGTTTTTGGTTTTTCCACCGGGACATTTGAAACTTGATTTCCCCTTAAACAAAACGGGGAAAACCAGAAGTTTTTTGGGGTCCATATAAGATCATTTAAGAAAATTCAGTCCATTTGCAGTTGGGGCTAAAAATCCCACAATCTATGAAGATTCTCCGGTGTTTTTTGTGTCTCTACTAAAAAAATGTAGTGCCCAATCCTTTTCCCCGGGGACGTGTTCCTCCTCCTCCTGTTTTGCAGGGGGAGTTAGATGGTCAAAAAGCGTTCGTCTTTAGAAAAATCTTGGCTCTGGGTTTTTTTCGGGAAAACCAGTTTGCAATAATTATTAAGTGGAAAGGGGGTTATGGGTTGAAAAAAATTTGTGAAAACCCGGGTAAGTAACCTTAATGCCCCTGGGATTATAAACAATTTAATCGGGGCATCCGGGGGAAAACCAAAGTCAGGTTTTTGGCCCCACAGGGCCCGCTTTTTTTTGGGTGGGAGTAATGTCGGGAAAATTTCCCCTGTTTTAATTTGGGAAAACTTATTTAACTGTTTTTGCCCTTAAGTTTGCCCTCAGTTGGGGATGGTGGATTGGTCTCAGGGGTTTTCCCATTTTTTTCCCTGTTCTGGTTCCTTTTTTAAACTCCTCAACCCTTTGTATTTCTTGCTTGGTATTTTTCCCTTTGCCCCTTTGTTTTACGCCCTCTCCCCTGGAAACTTGCCTTTCCTTTTCCCTCTTTATTGGGGTTTCCCCCTGGCAAACCTATTGTGCTGTCGCTCCCCGCTTAACCTCGCATTTATGACCAACAGCAACCATTCCCTTTCCCTGGGACCCATTTAATCTTTTGCCTCCCTGTGTTTGTACCTGGGCCCTGCACATTGGTTTCCCAAGCGGGTTTTTACACCGTATTGTGAACCCTTGCAGAATGACGTTCTTTTTATATTTTTACTGAAAAAGCATTGGGCACTCTTGCGGCATGGGGGTCTCAGCAGTGATGGAGAAGGGGAGTTGGACACGGGCCCTTTTCTCGCTGGAGGATGTAGACAGCCTGTGTCGGAAATCTCCTGCTAGGGGAATTGGAACTTGTTTACTGTGTTTCCCCTTTAAGTTTCCCCCTCTAGTAAAGATGGGGGAAATCTTTGGTTTTCTCACCCTGGGTGCCTTTTGGGTTTCCCTGTTTGTCGCATTTTATAAACCCCTCAAGCCTGTTTCTTTTTGCTTGAGTATTGTTTTTTAAGTCCTTTCTGTGCAGTCCCCTAGCCTGGCCCTTGCATTCCCGTTAGTTCCCCACCTTTGCGGTTTACCCCGCAAACTTTTAAAACCTAGGGGGTCATTCAACTGTGCTCCTCCTGCTTTGCCCGGATCCAGTCGACTTCCCCTGCTTTCCCCCTGTTCCGTTGCTTGGCCTTTGCTGTGTTAAAACGTTCCCAGCCATTGGGTTCCAGCTGTATTCCCCTAGTTTCGTTTCGGGGAATCAAAACCCCAAAATGGAGGGCCCCTGGGGAGGGAAGGGCCGGTCTCGCATCAAACAAACTTTTAGACTGCTATGGTAACATGCGAACCGAGTTGAAAACATTGAAAGTCAAAAAGGTGAAGCTTTTGAAGGCCAGACTGGCCCCCTTAAAATCCAAGGGTTTTTTTAAAAGCGATTCAGGAAAATAAAGTTTAAACAAAGCACGCATTTTCCGACCGGAGGTCCCCCTGGAGAGTTAAGCCTTTGGGGCCCCCCACTTCGGGTGCCTGGCCAAAGAGCCAAATTGCCCCCCTTCAAAATTCCCGGGGGGATCGCGACCAAAAATTTCCCGGGGGTTTTTTAAAACAAAAGTTGGCATACTTTGCGGGAAACCCCGCGCAATTTCTACCCAAAAGATCGAAAGGGCCCGTGTTTCATTATGCTGCTGACCACAAAGCCATTGGGCCCGGCTTGCCATTTTTTTTGAAAAATCAAAAAAGCCGGCTAATTACCTGGGAAAAGTTCATCCCACGCCCTGAGTCGATGTTTGACGATTCCCCAAACGCGGGGGGGTATGCTGAAGCTGGGAAATTTCTTTTTCCTTTTTCGCCAAACCAAACCCCCCAGTTGGCGGATGCCCATGGGAGTTCAGGGTGGGCAGTCGACCCAAATGGGATGACGCAGCGAAATTGTTTTTTTAGGAAAGGGGCTGTGCAAATGCAGGGAAAGGATGAACTTTTCCCCTGCGGGGAAATTTAGGTTTGGAAAGCCTTTATTAAATTTACTGGGATCCCAATCGATTTCCCGACTGTCCGAACGACGAAAGGAGAGGTGGGTTCTAAATTTTGATACCGCAGTCCTCGCCGGGGGCCCCGTAGCTTTCCCCGGCAATCAAAGGGGAAAATTTCCCCAGGAAATCGGTTTTAGCCCATGCAAGTTTGGGTTCCCTATTAAAGCGTGGGGGCCGGAAAGAAGGGGCATCGGCTCCGGGAAAACCCCAAAGCTTCTATTTTGGAAAGTTGACCCTTTTTTTATCAACTGCCCTAGCCCTCCCCGGGATTGGTGGGCAGCCAAACTTTGGGTCTTTCCATTTCCCCCAAGGGATGAACAACCATTGGGTTCGGACGAGTTTTTGAAGGGTTGTCCCTTCCAAACTATCAGTTTGGGACCCCAAAATTTTAAAAAAGGAAAAAAGACTCTCTTTTCTTTTCCCTTCCCTAAAGTTCCTGGTTAAAAATCTCAATGGGTATCTTTTCCCCCGCTTGGTAGACTCGGGGGGAAGTGGCAATTTCATGGACGTGTCTTTTGCTCAGAAGCATGGGGGTTTAAAATTTCCAGAAAAAACTTTTCAAACCCGTGGTTTAAGGGAAACTGTAGATGGGGTCTCCACTGAAATCAAAGGGCCCGTGGGACCAAGAGCGAACCATTGAATCATTTTGACATCCCCCTCATCGTGGAAATCCCGTCTTTTCCCAATGATCTCCCTTTTCCACTTCCCGTCATCCTTGGCCCACCTGGGTGCAAAAACAGAACCCCGTTATCAAAAAAAAGGGGGAAAACCCAAAGGGCATAAGCTTCCCCAAAGGGGGTTTTCCTTTTTCCCCGCTCACTCTGAAAAAAGGCCCCGAAAAATCCCGCTCAAAAACAACAAAATAAATTTGAGTTCCCTCGGAAAAAGGGAATTTGCTGACGTTTTTGCACCCAAAAAAAAATGCCCCGACCAGTACCCCCACAGCCCTTTTATTGCCCATTGGGCTTGCTCCCCGGTGCCCTATAACCCTTTTAGGAAACATTACCCCTTTGGCCCCGGGCCTGATTTAAAAGCCCCCAAGGATTTCATTTTAAAAAAAAATTGGCTAAGGGGTTTCATCCCCCCCCTTTTTTTCTCCAAGGGGGGTCCTTTTTCTTTGTTTTAAAAAAAAAGGAAAAATTATTTTGCCTTGTTTTTGAAATTTCAAAAGGGAAATTAAAAAAAAACCAAAACCCAAAAAAAAACCCTTTTTTCCCCTCTTTCCCTTGATCCCTGAGCTATGGGGGTTCGAAAAATGCAGATTTTTTCCAAATTAGTTTTTCGGAGGGCCCCTTTTAAATTGGTCCGATAAAATTTTGGGAGATGTATGGAGACCCGGGTTTTTTGGTCACGTTACGGACAATTTGAATATTTTTGTTATGCCCCTTTTTGGCCCCTTTTTTTAATGCCCCTGCAACCTTTCAAAAATCTAATTTTGAAATCTTAAAAGACCTTTGAACCAAATTCATTGTCATCTATCTGGCGAAAATCCCGATTTTCTCCAAAATCAAATTTGGGTGAAAAACCGAGACATTTCAAGCTTTTTTTGGAGAGGGGTAAGAAAGAAAAAACCAAATTTTAATTTTAAAATTGAAAAAAATGAATTTCTCAGACCAAAAAAAACAATTCCCCTTGGTTTTTTATAATTTCCCTCATGGTTACAGATGGGGCCCCTAGTAAGTTTAAAGCAATTTAAAAGATGGCCCCACCCCCCGTAATAAAAGATGTCCCCAAAGTTTCATAGGTTTTGCCCAATTCTATAGACGCTTCATCAGAATTTCTCGGAAAAAAATTATTCTCCATCAAACAGTTGACTAAGAAGGAAAAAACTTTTGTTTGGTCTCCCCAAGCACAAGGCCTTCTTTTTAAAAAAGCAAGGGTTTTACTACAGCCCCCTGTTTTAGTTCATTTCCCGACCCAGAACTCGCCTTCCCTTGTGGAAAATGGATGTTAAGGGCTGTGCTTTTTAGGGGTTAAATTTTGTCTTTAGAAAAACAGGAGACAAAGTTTAAATTTTCTCCTTGTGCATTTTTTCCCCCACGTTTATATCTGCTGGGGAATAATTATGATGTGGGGAATAATTTAAATGTTAGTATTGGTTTCAGCCTTTAAGGAATGGAAGGGAAACATCTTTAAGGAACCTAAAGCAAATATTTTTTGGGTTATGATCACCTTAAACTGGAATTCGTTAGATCGGCCCCAAATGTCTTTTCTCCTCGCCCAAACTCGTTGGGAGTTCTTTTTTTAATTTTAAATTTAACTTTGTAAACCCCGTTTTAAAAGGCCCCGGGTTCCCCCTAATTTGGCAAAAGGGGGAATTTTCTCTCTCAAGAATGTTCTTCCCAAAGGGTTTAAATCCCTACTATTCCGGTAAGGCCATTGTTTCCCCGATTCTAATTTTGGTGGGAGTTTTAAACCAAAAATAAAGACTTGTTAAGAGATAAGGAGAGGGCCCATGGGCCCCCGACTCCCTTTTTCCCAACCCCCTGATGATGTACAATTTGGGACTTTTAAAAACAAGGGTGTGGACCCAAAAAAAACAGGGAAAATTTTATTTACCCGAAACAGTAGGGGAATGAAGAAATTTTGGCTTTACCCCTGATTCCAAGATTTCCGGGTCACAAAGGAATTGGGGAGAAGACGCAAGAATTTTTTTTCCCGTTTTTTGGTGGGCCCAAAATTTTTTAAAGGATGTGAAAAAATTAAAGTTGCATTTTTTGACATCTGTGGGAGATTTCCCAAAAATCCCCGTTTTTCACCCCGGGCCTATAAGCCTTTGCCCGGTTTCCCCCCTCGCCCCCGGGGTTCGATTTCCCTGGGGTTCGTTTTGTGGTTTTACCTCCTCTAAGGGGAAAAATTCTATTTTTCGTGGTGTTGAACGGCTCACCAAGGAGGGGGGAACCCCCTTTCATCCCATGTACTTGGTCTACCTTGTTTAAAAACAAAGGGATTCCCCATACTTCAAAAATTTTGTTTGCCTTTTATGGAAAATCCCTGTTTAGGTTTTTCTGGATGTGGGGGGTTTCAAAATTTTTTTTAAAATTTTTTGGGGGAGTTTTTGCCGCAATGGGGCTTTGATTCAAAAATTTTCAAGCCGCCTTCCCCCCCACAATCTAATGGACAGAATGGGAAAAAACCAAAAAGACCCTGGAACAGTAAACCCGCGATGCTATATTTGCCCCCTAAAAGATGACTGGGTTGATCTGCTTCCCGGGCTGAATTTTCGTTTCCCAAAAATTCCCCCAAAAAGCCTCCACCAAAAAAGGGCTCCTTTTTTTTGGGAAATATTGGGATTTCCATCCAAAAATAAATTTTCCTAAATTCCCCGCTGTTCCCCTTATTTCCCGCTGCTGGGAAAGGATCTCGCATTCCCGCAAAAATTTTCCAAAAAAATAAAAAAAACGTTTGGGAGGGGTCAAGAAAACTACAAGAAGTGGGGGATAGGGCGTCGTAGGCCCGCAAAACTTTTAAGGTGGGGGATAACCCGGGATGGCTTTTTACCGAAATTTTTAAACTTAGGGTTCCTTCACCAAAATTTTGGGGCAGAAATTTGTTTTTTGGGGGTTTTAGGAATTTTTAAAAAATTTAATTTTGTCCCAATTAGTGTTTGGCCCCAAGCTTTCCCTTTTTCTTTGGGTGATCCTTTTGGGTTCCCCTGTGTCTTACTAAAAACCCCGCTTTTGCCCCAACCCTTTCCCGGAGTGTTTTCCTCCCCTGATGGCAGTGGAGTTTTATGGGGCCCAAAAACATTTTTTTGTTTTGGGGGCAAATTCTAGACTCAAGAATTTTCAAAAAAACCCGCTACAATTCCTTTATTAAGTGGCAAAATTATGGGCCCGAAAAAAAATTTTTTGGGGAAAACCCGTGAGTAACATCAATGCTCCTAGATGATTAAAAAAATTTTATCAGAGAATTCCGGGGGGAGACCAAGTCAGGTTTCGTCCAGAGGCCCGTGTTGAATTGGGAGTAATGTCAGGGGAAACTCCTGCTATGTTTTGGAAATTGTTTACTGTTTTTTGCCTTAAGTTTTTCCCTCAGTCAAGATGGTGGGATCGTTTTTTTTCAGCTGGGTGCCATCTTTTTTTGTTTGGGCGCATATATAAACCCCCTCAAAGGGCCCGTTTTCCCCTTTTCTTGAGTATTGTGTTTTTTTAAACTCCGCTGTTCAGTCCCTTTTGCCCGGAAATTGCATTCCCCTTAGTTTCCCCACCCCCTTGGGTTTTCCCCCGCAAAATTTAATAAAATAAGTGTCATTTTTAACTGTGCTCCTCCCGACTTTGCCCCTTGGGTCCGGGCTACTTTTTGCCCGCCCCTTTTTCCGTCTGCATTGGCCTTTGCTGGGGGTTCAAACCCGTCCTAGCCCTTGGGGTTTTCCCGCTGTATCCAATTAGTATCGTGGGCAGCCTGGACTGTTTTGCAATTGTGATGGTCTTTCTTTAGGTGGCGGGATTAAGGGGGGGGGGTGCAGGCGGCAGTCCAGTCACAGAGTGAGCCATGAGGTAAACCAGGGCTTTTGGTGACGGTCAAGTGGGAAATGGAGGAGGATGAAAGGAAAAAGGGGAGGAGTGGGGGCCAAGGTTTTCTGATTTCCCCTTTTAGTAGTAAGAGTTTAGCCAAAAATTTTTAAAGGGGGAGGGGTGAAGAGGAGGAAAAATCCCGTTAGTCCCCATCGACCTTTAGGCTTGGGAAAAATACCGAAACATCTCAAAACATGAGGCTTGGATGTACATTACCCCTTTAGCATGATTACGCATCAAGGCAATAAAAATGAACAAAAATTATGGGTGGCCACCCTCCTTGGGTCCAGTTTATAGACAAAAATAAGCAATTTCCTTTCCACCCACACCCAAATTGACAGTAGAATGCGGATTTTGAGGGCAGTGTCATTGATCAATCATTTACCAACTTTTGTGGGCTTCACATTTAATTTTCAGGGTGGGGAAAAATTGGGCAGCAAAATGGCAGCCCGTTACAATGGCAAGTGCCCCAGTCGAAGTGCGGCAGAAACCCTCCCGGGGGTTTTATTTGAAATTTTTTTAAAATGTACCCCTTCACCAATTTGCCCTGGTAGGGCAGGCCCCTTTAGAAAAAAGGGGGCCGTTTTTAAGACCATGGTCCATTTAATACCCGTGGCAAACATCGTTGTTTTTTGGGGCTTTGTTGGACCCATTAAAATTTGGGTGTTCCCAAAAATTTGGGTGAATTGGTTGGCTTGCTCGAACCGGGGCATAGAAGTTTTTTCCTGCCCCGAACCTGTGTTATAAAAAGAAACACATTTTAGCACAGCGGTTGGGGGGGGATTATTGACAAACGTATCTGTCTTTTCCCCTGACAATGTGGTTCGTTTTTATATTTATTAAAAAATTTAATCAAGCGTGGATCTCTGACCATCTTGTTGCCCCCCGGTTTCCCCCCCCCCCCCCCGATGTTACTTTCCTTTTTAAATGTAGCACGTCTTTTGGGGCATGTGAAATAAAATTTAAACTCACTACATTTAAGGGCGTATTTTTGTGCCCGCTGCTTTTACAAACTGGGATTTTTTACTTTTGGGGGCCCAAAATTAGTTTTTCAAAATTCAAAGGCTGAAATTTTTTTTTTGAAATTTAAACTTTTATGTCCTTGAGTTTCACTGCGTAACCTCTTATTTCCCCCCTCCTTGTAAACCCCCCCCAAATCTTTTTTTTTTTTTTTAAATGCTAAACCCGTCTTCCACCAAATGTACTAAGTCCCGTTATCCCGTTATCCTTTGCTGCCTAATCTTGTTTTAAAACCGGGAAACCCCCAAAAGTTCCTAAATTGGGCCCTGTTTGCCTGCCACCAATGGTTTAAAGGGCCCTTAACCTAGTCCAGCCCGCGGGGGAAATAAGTTAAAATTCCCTTGGGGCCCCCGGGCAAAAAATTTAAAAAGGGCCCACCCTTTTTTATAAGGCTTTCATCATCATCTTTAAGTTTCGGGAATTTTACAGCCAAAATCAAATGGGCCCCCCCTTTTACAGTTCTATTTTTTAATATATCAGTGGGCCCCTTTTTTTGGATCCCTGTAGAAGTTTCCCCGGTTGTCTTTTGGGCCCCAGCTGTTCCCCGTCCTTTTTTAAAAATCTGGTGTCTTTTATGTGCCCAAAGGGGTTTTGGGGCCCCCCCGCAGGGCAGGCCCTGTAGAGGTTGTATGAGACCCCAAATACGAAACTGCAAAGCTGAACCCCCGTTCCCTGTTGGAAATTTTTGTGCCAAAAATATTTCCATGTAAAAAGTTTGCAAGCAGAGGGTAAACTTGAAGTTTTGGGTCCGGGTGCAAAAAGTGAAATGGGGCTCCCCCAAAGTTAACCATGTGCCAAAACCTTTTAAACCACACTAAAAATTCACATGGTAAAGGGCCAAAAAGAGCTGTCGATGGACACCAGAAACAAAATTGTAGCCCTAACCAGGCGGGGAAGACGAATCTGAACAGCAAGAGAATTGGTGTGAAGGGAAAAATCAATGTGGGAGAATAATTAAATATGGAAAATAAAAAGACCCTGAAAAAGTCCTTGATTGGGGCTCCACGCAAGACCTATCCTGGGGTAAATGACACAAAAAAAGTGACCAAAAAAATCCAAAACCCACATGGGGGGACCTAGTGAATGACCTGCAGAGTAACAAACTACGCCACCAGGGCTTTTTATCTGCAAAGGGACCAGGACGACTGATCCGTGGGGGTGAAAGAATGAATGGGCCATGTATCATGAGATTTTTGAATGCAAACCTCCTTCCTAAACAAAGGCATTTAAAAATGAAACGTGGCCCGGGGCTTCAACTAAACAATGATCCCAAGCCACGCCGGGCAAACAAAAGGGGTGGCTTTGTAAGAAGCATTTTTCAGGGTTTGCGGGTGGCCCGCCAGTCTCCAGATCTCAACCCCCTAGAAACCTTTGGGGGAGTTGAAAGTCAGTGTTGCCAGCGCAGCCCAAAAATCCTGCTCTGAGGAAAAACTGCATGGAGGAAGGGCAACATGGTATCACAGGAAAAATTTAAAGGCCCTATATTAAAATCTATTTAATAAAATAATTAAATTACTTTTAAAAAATTCACATAGTCAAAGGAAAAAACTCGCAGTTTAATTACCTCTGTATAAAACTCAGCAATTCCTTGAGTAAAAAGATAAATTTCATTTAAAAAATGGTTTTACTATTGAAAAGGGGATTTTATTTTAAGCTGCAGAAACCCCATTCTTGCCCTGCATATACTCTGGTGATATGGAGTATTTTTCCAAAAAAAGGGGCATCCCCCTACGAATATCCACCCTATATCAAAAAAAAACCCTAGTTTAGAGTACGAGGGAAACAAAAAGATATCAAGATAATTTCACCCCTCCTCCCAAGAATGGGCAAACTACCAGCAACAGTGTGTGCCAACCCTTTTGAAGACTTAAAAAACGTTTGACCCTGTCATTGCAAACAAAGGATATAGAACAAAGTATTGAGATGAACTTCTGTTATTGACCAAATACTTATTCTCCACCCTAATTTGCCAATAAATTATTTCCAAATCAGACAACGTGATTTTCTGGATTTGTTTTCTCATTTTATCTCTCATAGTTGAGGTCGACCTATGATGTCTGTTACAAGCCTCTCTCATCTTTTTAAGTGGGAGAACTTGCACAAATGATGGCTGACTAAATACTTTTTTCCCCACTGTATATGTGGATCAAAATAACGCACTGGTATATTTCAGCCTTATGTGGACTTAAAATCTGACAAATTTACACTTCTTGGCGTTGAGTAAAATTTAGCAACAGAGAGAGCTCTATTTTCTGGATATATATCTGTATGACAAAAACACACGGTATTTTTGAAAGGTATTTCACCCCCAAAACTGCCAAAAATTAACTTTTCTCCACGCAGTACAATTTTCACCAACCAACCAATATTTAGAATATATTTCTTTGTATAGGAGATTTGGAGATAGTATGTTATAAAATTATTTCACCCCCAATACTGCAAAAAGGGATCTTTTGGGCACTGAGTATGATTTAGCAAATACAAGCAATTTCTACAATATATACCCATGTATACGAGAGTTAGGCTTTATGTGAGCCTGCAAATGTCACCAAATAACAGCTTCTGGGTTTGGGAAAGATGCAGCCAGCAATACCAAACTCCCTAACTATTGCTGTCTATAGAGAGGAAAATGCTATCTAAGTCTTGATTCCCTTAACTAACTAATCTAAATAGCAGCTTTTCTTGTCTAAAATCACTAATATGCAAATCTTATGCTTGCCTGCAAGCAAGCAAACAGGAGCAGTCTGTACAGTACAGAGAGTGAGCTGGAAATGGCGTTCAGAACGCAATACAGTGAAATATGATTTTAGCCGCCATTGAGAGCTCTACAATGACGTTTTTGATCCTTCTCTGTGCTCTTCACTGATTGGATGGCCACCAAAATTTCAGAAAGGCGCTGAAAACTATTAAAATGGCGTGTCGAACACTATGGCGAACTTAAAAATTTACTTGAACGAACAGTAGAATGTTCGGTTCGGTTTGAGTTCGAGAAAATCGATATGTTTGACTTGAACTTAACTTTTCCCGAACGGTTCGATCAACACTATTCAAAATCTGACACAGGGTGGTTTTTGGACGATTTGGACCCTTGTCTTGAAGCTCTCCATTGTTTCCTGTGGGCATTTTATTAACCAAAAATGTATGAAAAATCTACATCACTTATTTTTCAGCACCAAAAATTAGTATAAACTGTGTCGTATGAATAATGACACAGTTTTTACATAGGAATCAATGTAAATGAAATGGAGGCTTTTTATAGTAAGTTTTTATACTGCATTGGGGGCAGAATCCATGTCAAAACCACCCCCAAAACAGCATCAAAAAACACCATGTAAACATACCCTTAGCCTTGTCTGGACAGCACGGGCTTGCAGACGGTATTTCAGACGGTTTTCGGTTTTGAAAACCGTCTGCAAATTGGCTGACAAACTTTAACGTGGGCCTCTATGGAAAACCTGTGCAGCAGTCCCCAATGCACGGGTTTTCCGCCCGGCGGTTTTTCAGACCGCCGGGCACCCGAAAAACATAGAACATGTTCATTCTTCCACTTGGTTTTCGCGAATCGTGGAGAAAAGCTATCCCCCTGCGGCCGTGTGCACAGCATGAAAACAATTCAAATACTGGTCGGATAAACCAAAGTTGCATTTTTGTTGTGTTTTTTAACCCCTTCACGACCTTGGGCGTATCAGTACGTCCCAGGGCCGCTAAGGGGCTTTGCAGGGGGATCGCTCCGCGACCCCCCCGAAGCCCGGGGGTGTTGCGGAAAATCGGCGAAAAACCCCCGGCCCCGTAACAGGCCGGTGGGTGGCCGCCGTGGCGTTTTTTCCCCATCAGGCCCCGCGGCAAAGATGGCCAAGGGTCTAAATTTAAAAGGTCGGTGCCGAAAACCCCATGGGTTTGGGTGATCGCATAAGGAAAGCTTGCTGCCCCGTCCGATCACGGGCATTGTGGGGGGGGAGCCCGTGAAGGTCGTTTTTCCTGGCCGGTTTGCCCCACTTCCGTCCGCAGACAGGAAGTGGAGAAACCCCCACTTTGTACACCCTAATGCATTGCCCTTTCATTTCATTAGGTTGTAATTTAAAAAATGCGCCCCTTTGTGGTCAAGTACACAGGTGGCCCCCAATGTTTAAGTAGAAAAAAAAAAGAGTTTTAAAAGTACAAAAAAAAAAAAAAAATATTAAAAAATTCAAATCACCCCCCCCTTTTCCCCTTTTACAGATTAAATCTTAAAATAAAAAAAAAGTAACTTTTTGGTATCGCGCGTCCGGAAAAAAGTCGTCTTAAAAATATAAATCATTTATCCCCCTACGTGAAAAAACCGTAGAAGAAAAAAAAATTCCCAAAAGCCCAAAATTGCGTTTTTTTTGTCATTTACGTCCTCAAAAAAAAGGAAAAAAAATGATCAAAAAAGTGATGCATTCCAAAAATGCTTTGCGAAAAAAAGTAACTTCAACCCGCAAAAAAAAAGCCCCCCCCCCGATGTCATAGGTGTTAGTCAAAAAAAATTTTGGTCTCACAAAATGGCGGTGGCGCAAATTTCAAAAAAGAAATTTTTTTGATTTTTTTACGGTACCCAAAAAAAAAACGGAAGCCCTACATGTTGGTATTGCCAGATGGTAACAAAAATTGAGTACGAAACATTTTTTAGAAAATTTTTAACGCGTAAAAGCAAACCCCCGCAAACATGGCGGGGAAAAAAAATTTTTTTCACAATTTTCCCCCTTTTTTTTTTTGCGGTTTCCCGTTTATTCTTTAGTATAGGAATTACACATTAGAAAAATCCCCTCTTGTCCCCCAAAATAAAACCCTCATGTGTCTATTATGGAAAAAAAAAAAAAAGTTTTGGCTTTCAGAAAGGGGAGGGGGGAAAAACAAACGGTACCAAAAAAAAAAAAGCCCCGGGCCTTAAGGGGTTAACTGCATCAAAAACGGCAGAAAATACATGGATTTTTTTATTACTTCAGGTGATTTTGTGACTAAATCAGATTTATAACCCTTGTGAAATAGGGGACAATAAAGAAAATATTTTTTGTTGTCTTTTTGTTGTACTTCTGTTGCTTTTCTTCACCTAAAATTTTGGGGCCCGGCCTTACAGCCAGAGCGTCTCCCCGCCCCTGACGGCTGCCCTGTGTTTACTTCTTATTATAAAAGGTTCACCTTTCAGTTGGGCGGGTTGGTGCCCGTCTTCATCAGTCCCCATCTCCCCACCGATCCCCACCTAAAAAGAAAAGACAGTTGGAAAAAGTTTTGAAAAAGACCCATCGGCCGTATGTACAGATACGACATGAAAAAGAGATTTTTCGGTTACCTGTGACAAGGAGTAATGGGCTTAAAGGCAAAAAATGGGAAATGGGTGGCCTTATGTGGGGCACTGTAGTTAGACGTCGTTGGGGGGCACTGTGATTCTTGTACACACATGGCTTTGCCCACAGTTCTGCCACGTAGTTCTTGACTACTCAGCACCCAATCATTATGGATGAAATATATGAATCCTGGCGCTGAAAGGCCAGTTCTAAATTGCTTTAATATAGTATAGAATGTGTCAGAATGTATGACCCTGTTCTTCTACAGGTCACACATACCGGGATTTTAAAACCCTAACAAGTCTGGCTAGGCACCCCTTTACCCTGGTTGGCTGTTCTTCTGAGGTCTAATCGGGCGTGTGGGCCAAAACAAAGTTGGAAGGCCCACCTTTACCCCGGGCTGTTTTCTGCAGGTCATACATACAGGGGTGTGAGCCAATACCCCAAAATCTGGCTAGGCACACCTTTACCTGG
>JAODAL010061848.1:0-20082 GCA_025379985.1 Phyllomedusa bahiana | reverse complement strand
GCCACCCCACCCCTTCCCTTGTAGCCCGCAGCTTCTGGATGCAGAAAGTCAGGACGACCAAGTCACCTGTGTTGATGATGATGATGATGACGACATTGCGGATCCATCCTGGTCTTTTTCCGCAGAATTTGCTTGCGAGCGCTTCATCAGTGGACGAGGAGGAAGACGATGGGTAGTGTCAATACGGTCCCGCCACAAAAAGGGAGAGGGCGGTCGCAGAAGTCCGCTGATATGATTCCGCCAGCCAACCCCGCTCCTCGCTTATCGCCGTCAAAAAGGTCCAGGTCCTCTCAAGCCTGGCCTTCTATTGAGCAAGCCTCTGATTCACCCAGCGATGTCATATGCCGCCTTTGCCGTAAACGCATAAGTAGAGGCAAGAACCTTAAATGGTTAACCACCACCAACATGTCTAGTCACATGCAGCGAATGCATGAGTTGAAATGGAGGGAACACTTGGCCAAAAAAGGCCAGACCGACGCCGGGCCTCCAACCACTGTCACACCCTCTGTCTCCGCCTCCTCCTCCTGCGCCACCACCAAGCGTTCCTCAGCTGCCCATGTCTCTCAGAGTCATGATCAGGATCAGCCTCCGCTTCAGCCTCCACCGTCGCCCGAAGTAACCACCAGCACCACCAGAGACCCATCCTACCCCTTCTCCTTCCGCCAGTTTGACGACCTGCACGCCGTACAGCGCCAGTCTAGCAGCCAGCCTTCTGTCTTCCAGGTTTGGGAACAGAAGAAACACTTTAACCCAAACCATCCCAAAGCCAAAAGCCTGAATGTCGGCATTGCCAGGCTTTTGGCCTTGGAAATGTTGCCTTTCCGTCTGGTGGACACAGATGGGTTCCGCCAGTCATGGCCCTCGCCTGCCCCCAATACCAGATGCCGAGCAGGCATTTCTTTGCCAGAAAAGCCGTCCCTGCCCTGGCCAGCCACGTGTCATCTAAAATTTCAAGCGCGTTGTCCGCATCTGTGTCCGGAAAAGTCCATCTCACCACCGACACATGGACTAGTAAGCACGGCCAAGGCCGCTATATCTCTGTGACAGCTCACTGGGTTAGCTGGGTGGATGTCTCTGGGGTGACGGTGGCTCTCAGGCTCGGCGCACGCTCTTCAAAAACCCAGGGATGGTGCAGGGTTTTTTTCCCCCAAGGTCCCTGGGGCATCACGTGCCCAGAGAAACCGGGCCCGTGTTAAAAATTTAAACGCCTTAAACCCCCGTCCCCCCCCCCCAAAAACCAGGTCAGGAGCTGTGGACGGCTCTAAGGCCCAAAAGGGGGGCCCCGGAGCGTTTGGCTGGGTGCCAACCCCCTTGTGCCATGAAAGGTGGTGGGTTAAAACGGGCAAATCTGCGGGCCCGCCCTTAAGTTTCGGTAGGCTGGACACATCCCTTGCCTGGCACGGGTCATAAACCCTTGTCGTCCAATTTTGGGTCTGGACTGCCTGCTAAAGAAGGCCAAAGGTAAAAATTTCGCATTTCCCCCGCCTTCGCACCCTCCCCCTTCCCGGGTCCTGGCTGCTTTTCCCCAGCGTCAGCTCGGCCTCCCCGTAAACCCCCGTCTCTTTTGTTGCGGGGCAAAAAACCCCGGGGAAATTTCCCCCCTCCACATGCTCCAGCAATTGTTGAAAGCACGAAATCCCCATTACGCAAAACAAAGTACAAGGGCCTGACAAGCAGGGTGCAACCTCGGGGTTTTTAAACCACCGAGGGGTGAGGCAGGTAAAAGAGCTCTGCACCACCCTTTGCCATTTTTGAAGAACCCAAACCAAAAGGGGTTAAATCCCGGACAATGCCCTTTCATCAAAGCATTGTGGTGATCTTTTTTCGGGAACATCTTTGGGGACACCTGAAAAAACAGGTCCCGCCAGCGGGGGGAAAGGAAAAACGGACCCAGATGGGGAAAAACACGGACCCTTTTTCCTCCGAAAAAATCCCAAGGCCCACATTTCACCAAAATTACACCCGGTTTTTTAAATTAGGCATTTGGTTTTGGGGGCCCAGGGCAAAGTGAAGGGTGGCGCCACTCTCGGGGTGAAATCATCTCGGGGCTTTTTGGGGCTTTGTTGAACTGTGCCGGAGGCAGCGGGAAGGAGGAGGGGGGGAAAATTCCTAAAAACCGATTTTAAAACCGCCCGTCCCTCCCTTTTGGGAAAAGGGGTTTTTGGTGCGTTTTTAAGGCGGGGGAGGAAGATGGGGAAGTCTTTTTGCTAGTGCCCCCCTCCCCCAAAGATGCTTGGGAAATAAAAGGCCCCCATCTCTCCCCTGAGTGCGGGGGATGCCCCATTTCCTCCAACATGACCCCTCCCTTTAAAGGGGCCCAAACAAAAGGAACAACAAAACGGGGTTGGCCCCCCCTCCCGGACCCCCGGTACAAAAAAAAAATCACACTTTCCCTTTCCCACCCCCCCCAAAAAGAAGAAAAAATTGCAAAAAAGGAGACCTTGCTGATTGTTTAAACGGGAGACCCCCTTTTTCTTTCTGCTTCACGTTCCCCAAATGTCAGGGTTTGGAAAAACATCGCGACGACAGCAGTAGAGTGCCAAGGGGCCCTTTAAGCGGCCAGCAGCAGGCAAGGTGGCAGAACCCCAATGGGGACCCCCGGCCCAATTTTAAAATTACCACCTCCCCAAACCCAAATAAAAGGCAGGGGGCCAAAAACCAACACAGAACCACTTAAGAATTTCCCAAAACACAACGGGCTTCACAACACCGTGTTTTTGATGTTTTCCCGGACCCAAAAGAACTTTGGTTCCAAAAAAGGACGAAGGGGCCCCGAGCTGGGCTGGGCCACGCCAAAAGGGGTTTTTGTCCTGCCCAGCAGCCAGCGTCATATCTGAGGGGAAACCTTCAGCCCCCGCTGGGGGGAGTCATTACAGAAAAACCGCATCCGTTTTCCCAAACAAAATAATGTGGATCGTTTGACTTTAAACAAAAAGAATTTAGGAAAGGGGAATAAATAAATTTGTCCCCCAAAATTGCCAAGGTCACCGATTATTCGGTCTATTTCCATTCTTTTCAAACAAAATGGTCCCTTTTTAAAAAAACTTTTTTTTAAAATGAACTTTTTTCTTACTGCAATTTTTATTCTCTTTTCCCCCAACATTCATTTTTGCGGGATTTGCTGTGAGGAAAAACTGAAAAAGACAGCAAGGTTTCATGACAAAAACCGTATTCCATTTACTCACTTTAAAATTTCCTTTAAGGTTTTGGGTTTTCCGCAATGTTAAATTTGGTTTTAAAAGGGTCTTTTTCCCCCGGGGAAAAGAAAAAACCAAGGTTTCAGAATAATCATGGCCCCTTTTGGGGAACAAAAAATGTTCTTTTAAGAGGCTTTTCTCCCCCAAAAACCATTTTTAATAGTGGGGGAAAAAGCAAAATTTAATTTTTTTTTGGGCGGAAAACCAAAAAAGGTTAGGCCAAATGGGGGGGAAATTTTAACGGGGCTAAAATTTTTTAAAGGGTCCCTTTTTTGGAAACAAGGAAAAAAAAATTTTGGTTTCAAAAGGCATTTTTTCCCTTTAAAACCAAATTTTTTTTTTTGGGGGGTTTTTGGGGACAGGTCCAATTTTTAAAAAAAATTTTAAAAATTTTTTTTTGTTTTTAATCGCTTTAAAAAGGGCAGCCAATACTACAGGTCCTATTTAAAAAAAAAATGTTGTTTCCCAACAGAATTTTTTCCCTTCAACAATTGCCCAAAAGTGGTTTAAAAGGTCATTTTTAATTTTTTGGGGGGCTTTTTTCCCTTGTGACATGCAGCTATACAACAGGTCCAAATTTTAAAAAATGTTTTTTCTTTTTAACGACATTTTTTCTTCAAAAATTTTGTCAAGAGTGGCTAAAGGGGTTGATGGTGGGGTCAAAACAGGAAAAAGGTAGGACACTTTTAAGGGGACACATTTTGCAAAATGACTTTTTTTTTTGAAGATTTTTAAACATAGACCCCCGAAATTGATAAAACCCCTTTTTAAAATACAATAAAAAAAGAAAAAACAAAACAGGGGGGTTTTCCCACCCCTATTTTAAAAATGGGGGTTTTTCTAAATTTTAACCCATTTAAAGAACTTGCATGTACAAAATAGCGGGAAAAAAAAATTCCTCTAAATTTTACAAGGAGGTACGGGAAAACTTGACCAGATGTGGGGTATTAAAGGGGGAAACTTTGAGTAGGGCACGAACAAGACAAATACAGAACCATTTCCCCACACGTTATAAATGAAAAAAAGAATGCCAAGATAAAGGGCACCGGGGTTAAAGGAAAAGCGTTAACCCACCAGATTTCCAAGTGAACTCATTGGTCCACACTCATAGGGGGGGGCAACGCACCCAGGGTATTGACGTGAACAGAGGAAGGCTGGATTCTCACATTTCCCCGCTTCCCACTCGCTTTCACACGACAGTTTTCGTTCTCCCCCATCAGGGGATTTTAACCTGGTGTTAATAGAGACGGACGCCAGCCTGGGCTTTCACCGCACCCACTGTAAGCTCCGCCTGGGTTCATGCTGTGCCCATCAGGTATAGTCCAATGTCCCAGTTCAACTAAAATGTGGTTGAAAGACTTCACTTTTACCGGCCACTTTTTTAAATGTGGGGGTCAATGCAGGTTTGGGCTTCATGCTGTGGCCCAGGACAGGTATAGTCATGTCCAGTTCAACAAAAATGGTGTGTTGAAAGGACCTCCTTTTTCCGGCACCTTTTTAAATGGTTGGGGGTCATGCAGGTTTGGGGCTCATGCTGTGGCCCAGGACCAGGTTTTAGTCAATGTCCATTTTCAACTAAAATGGTGGTTGAAAGACTCCTTTTTCCAGGCACTTTTTAAATGTGGGGGTCATGGCAGGTTTGGGGCTCCTGCTGTGGCCCAGGACAGGTATAGTTCCAATGTCCAGTTCAACTTAAAATGGTGGTTGAAAGACTCCTTTTCCGGCACTTTTTAAATGTGGGGTCAAGCAGGTTTGGGGCTCATGCTTTGGCCTAAAGTGCAGGACAGGTATAGTCAGATGTCCAGTAAACTAAAATGGTGGTTGAAAGGACTCCTTTTTCGCGTCACTTTTTGAAAGTTGGGGGCATGCAGGTTGGGGCTCATGCTGTGGCCCAGGACAGGTATAGTCCTAGTGTCCAGTGAAACTAAAATGGAGGTTGAAGAGACTCCTTTTTCCGGCACTTTTTTAAATGTGGTGGTCAGCAGGTTGGGGCTCCATGCTGTGGCCCAGTACAGGTATTTCCAATGTCCAGAGAAACTAAATGTGTGGTTGAAAGAACTCCTTTTTCCCGGCGACTTTAAATGTGGGGGTCATGGCAGGTTTGGGGCTCATAGCTGTGGCCCCCAGGACAGGTATATCTATGTCCAGTGAAACTAAATGTGTCTGAAAACTCCTTTTTCCGCACTTTTTAAATGTGGGGTGTCAATGGCATGTTTGGGGGCTCAAGCTGCGTTCCGGGCCCGGGGGAAATTCAATGTCCAGTTCAAGAAACCCTGAGGGTTAAAATCATATTTCCTTCGGCATTTTTTAAATTTGTGGGTGATGCGGGAAAAGGGGTCGGGGGCTGTGGTCAGTGCAGGATATTTAAAGGGGCTTTATTTTTTTTCTGTAATTTTTTATAACTTAATGTTTGTTCCCTAAATGTAGCCCCTACCCTTTTTTGACGGGTTTGGGGAAATGTTAATTTCAGTTTTCTCCAGCCTTTTTTGGGGTGTAAAAAAGGAAGGGTGTTGTTTGTTTCCCCCCAATAGACTTTAATTCATCGCCATAATCGATCTCATTTACCCAAAAAACCCTTTAATCGATAGCGGCCGACTATCACTTTTAATCAAATTCTCGATAGCCAACGAAAATCGCTAAAACACTATTATTAACCAATGTATCCCAAAATGGTTACCTCAAAAAAACTCCCCAAATTTTGGAGATCCCTCTGCCCTCATTTTAAAACCTTGCCATCACATTTTGCCTCTTGTCAAAGCAGCTGAAACCCTTAGTACTTGTCCCCACGGCACAGGTTTTCACTGGGTTTTTATAACTTTTTTCGAATTTGAAAACCCCCCTTAAACTCCCCGGGAAAAACCTTTTACATTGACTTAAAAAAAAATTCGTGCTTTTGCACAGATTTTTTTGCCGGACATTTTTGGGAAAAAAACCCGCCGGTTTTTTCCTAAAAATTTTAGAACATGTTCATTTTTCCCCCCGGGTTTTTGGGCGGGAACATGAACATTGGGTGCAAAGGGGGGAAAAGCCTAATCCCAAACCGCGGGAAAAAAAGCCGCCCCCAAAAATGCCAAAAAAAAAGTTTTGGGTTTTTTGGCCGTGTAATAAAACCCTTTTCGGTTTGCTTTCCAAAACACTCATCTGTTTATATGCAGTTTTTTAAGCCAAAAAAATTAAGGTGTTTAAAAACAAAATTTTTGGGGCTTTTCTTAAAGTTTTTTCCCCCCAATTATGACCCTTTTCCCGGGTTTTGGGGGTAAAAAAACTGTGTCTAAAAAAACCTGAAAAATTTGAACACACCCCTTAGGCTTGCCCTTTTTTTCAAGCTTCTACACAAAAACCCCTTCCAAAATTTGGCTGTCACTTGCTTACTAAAATATATTCCACCCGTTTACAAATAATAAATTTAATTAAATTTCACCCATCATTTCCTTTTTTTTAAGCGGGTTTTAAGTATTTTAAATTCCTATGCAAAATTTGGGAAACTGTTTTTATAACAAATGTTCATACGAAAAAATTTTTTAAACTTTTTAAAATTTTTAAATTTTAATCTTAAAAAAGGCAAAGGGGAATAAATTTTTTTAAATATTGGAAAAAGGGCCCCTAAAAATGTGTTTTTTAATAGGGGGAAAAGTTTTGAAAACTTTGAAAAGGGCCTTTGTATTACAAAATAATCTGATGATTCCAAACCCTGATTTGTGCTGCAGAATGTCATATGCATACATTGAGTTAGAACTTGGGATTGCCAATGCCCTGCAGTATAACACCTGTATGTCCTTTTCGCAGCATTGGCTTGTAGAACTGCATATGTTTGGGGCTTTAACCTGCAGTCCCCAAACCGTGGTTATGAAACCTAACAAGTTTTTTCCCCCTCCTAAAATATCTAGTTTTTAAGGTCCCCTTTTTGGTCATCTTTGAAAAAAATCAGAATAAGCCGCCCAATTTTTTTTGGGCAGTCCCCCGATCAAACGTTTCCCAAGGGTAATGAAGGAAAGCAAAATTTTTCCAGGGGCTTTTAGCAAAAGTCCCCTTAAAAGGCCAGAATTTAATCAAAAAACACACAAAACAATGCCCCAAAGGGGGGGAAAGTTTCCCCCAAAACCCCCTTGGGGGGGGAAAAGCCCTTTCAGCCTTTAAACTAACTTTTTTTGATATTATTCTAGTTATTTTTTTCTAGGGCAAATGCAAAGCTTTTTTAAAAAACTACAGGGAATCTTCCCCAGCTATTGGTTTTCAGGTCCCCCCTGTTTAAAATTCACTTCCAGATTTCGACAATGCATTAAAAGTGCAATCCCTGATATGCTGCTGTTTATAAAACGTCACATCACTTTCATAAGCAAGCACACAATGTTCACAGATTCCCAGCCATTAACCACTGAAAGGAATTGAGTGTGAAACCTGTCCTACATAACTTCATTGTTTATAAAAACCTAAAGATTTATTTTTTGGATTTAAAAAAAATATAGTATAGAATGAACAATAATTTTTGGATGTGTTTTTTATTGTGGATTTTTTGAAAAAAATACCCACTGTTGAGTTATGCAATGTTTGCTAGCATTTTTCCCTTTTGGGTTTTTCCCACACAGCAAGGATTTTCCCGACAAAATTTCCGATGGATTTTTCAGACGGGGGTTTTCGTCCCAAAAAACCGCCCTTTTCAACCATCCAAATATACCTTGATAGAAAATCTGAAAAACTTAAAACATGCACAAAATTTTGGGGGGGGGCTGCTAGCTCTTGTGGGGAAAGGGGGGCAAATTTTAAGGGGAAGGGTTGAGGGGGACAGGTGAACCGTTGCCCAAAAATCATGCAACAGAGGACGGATTCTTAAGACAGAATCTGATCGGTATTTTGTCAATGCCATGTGGACCTACCCTTACTCAATACAACTACTCAGTTTGTTGCTCTACCATCTTATCTACCCTGGCCAAGGCAAATTGGCTTGTTTAAATTCCTCCCGCTACACAGCACCAGCAGGTGCCACAGCAGCCCATGTGCATTTATAATTATTTTATATTGATACCTTGTATCAAGGCTGGCTCCAGGTCTTATTGGGCCTCTTAATCTCCTTCACCATAGAAGATTTTTTCATGTCTTTCTTTACATAACCATTTGTGTTACATAGTTACATAGTACGGTTAAAAAAAGACATGTGTCCATCAACTTCAACCAAGGGTGGGGAAAATGTGGGTGAAGGGAGGGAGACAAGGATTTCAAGCCCAGCCTTCCCACTGGTGAATGCCCTGAAACCCACAAGGCAAGAACCAATCTGTTTCAGGGAAGACCACATCTCTGACCCCAGAGCCACCACCAGACAGGATCAAGAATTTTACATGGCTATGCACGTATTAATATTCTTTAGTTTCAGGTAGTTATCTAAGCCTTTCTTGAAACTCTCAACTGTTCCTGTTGTGACCAGCTCCTCAGGCAGGCTATTCCACAGATTTACAGTTCTTACAGTGAAGAATGCTTTTCTCCTCTGGAGATTGAATCCTTTTTTCTCCAGCCGAAGGGAATGTCCCCTTTTGAAAGGGCTTTACATGAAAAATATCTTCCCCATACATTTTGAAGGGACCATTTATATATAATAATCATGTCCCCCCGGAGCCGTCTTTTCTCTACATTAAATAAGTTAAATTCTACTAACCTCTCCTCATAACTAAGATGCTCCATTTCCCTTATAAGTTTGGTTGCTCATCTTTGCACTTTCTCTAGCTCCATTACATCTTTTCTATAAACTGAAGCCCAGATCTGAACAGCATATTCCAAGTGAGGCTGCACTAATGCTTTAAAATTACATCCTTGTCCCGCGAGTCCATGCCTCTTTTAATACACGCCAATATCTTGCTTACCTTACAGGCAGCTGATTGAGACTGCATGCTGTTCTGTAGTCTATGATACTACAAGAACCCCCAGATCTTTATCAACAAGCAATTCTCCCAGTTTTTCTCCCCCTAAGACATATGATGCCTTCAGATTGTTCACACCCAGATGCAGAACCTTACATTTATCCACATTGAACCCCATTTGCCAAGTGGATGCCCAAAGACTCATTATGTCCAGGTCTGCTTGCAATTTATGAGCATCTTCCATAGATTGCACTACCCTACATAGCTTTGTGTCATCTGCAAAAATAGAAACCATGCTATTAATATCCTCCCCTATATCATTAATAAATACATTGAATAAAAGAGGACCCAATGCTGTGCCCTGGGTCATAACACTCATAATCGGGGACCACTCAAAGTAGGAGTCATTTACCACCACTCTCTGAGTACGATCTCAGTTTTAATCCAATTACACACTGTTATTTTTAACCCAATCGATTCTAATTTACCCAGTAAACGCTTATGAAGGACAGTATCAAACGCCTTTGCAAAGTCTAAAAAAACTATATTCACAGCGACCCCAACGTCTAGACTTCTACTCACATCTTCAGAAAAAAAGATCAGGTGGTCTGACAACTTCTGTCCTTATTAACACCATGCTGGCAATCACTTTTAATATTGTATTCAGCCACATATTCCTATATATAGTCCCTTATGAGCCCCTAAAACAGTTTTCTCATAATAGATGTTAAAACTTACTGGTCTGTAATTACCTGGGCAAGACTTGGAGCCTTTTTTTAAGAACTACATTTGCCTTGCGCCAGTCTCCTGGCACTATACCAGTCACTAGAGAATCTCTAAATATCACATACAGGGGCACATCGATACTGGAGCTGAGCTCTTTAAGAACTCTTGGGTGTAAGTCATCTGGGCTTGGAGTCTTGTTCACATTCAGTTTATTTAACTTGGCTTGTACCATTTCTACACTGAGCCAAATAATTATATCAGATGATATATTAACAGAACCGGCACCACCTACATCCACACTGGGCCCTCCCCCATCAGCTCTAGCACTGCTCCCATTAGTTTACACCACCTACATCCGCACTGGGCCCGCCCACATCAGATGCTTTCTCCTCATTAGAATATACAGAGCTGAAGAACCTATTTAGTAGCTCTGCCCTCTCCTGATCCCCAGTGACCAGTATCCCATTATTGTTATTTAAGGGTCTTACATGCTCTGACTTTGGCTTTTTGGCATTTAAATGCTTAAATAATTTCTTGGGGTTTGTCTTGCTGTCCTTGGTCACCTGCCTTTCATTTTGTATTGTGGCTGCTTTTATCACTTTTTACAAATTTTATTAAGCTCTTTGTAATTTTCAAAGGCTGATGCTGACCCTTCTGACATATTTTTTAAATGCCCTTTTTTATTATTTATAGCCCTTTTAACAAAAAGTAGAAGCCATGTTGGATTTAGTTTTAATCGCCTATACTTGTTACCCATAGGAATACATTTTGCTATAAATTTTCCCAGAGTATATTTAAAGCTCTCCCATTTGTCTTCTAATGTACATTACTATTTGCTAGCAGCTGCTCCCAGTCTATGTCCTGTAGTGCGTCCCTCAATAAAGGGAAATTTGCCTTTTTAAAATTAACTGTTTTTGCCCTCCCGCTCTGTGTTTCTTTTTTCCAGTTTACACTAAAAAGAATTATATTGCGGTCACTGTTACCAAGATTTTCAGAAACAGTGACCGCTCCGACAAGTTCTGCCTTGTTAGAAATTACCAGTTCCAACAGAACATCACTTCTAGTGGGATCCTCCACAAACTGCCCCATAAAATTATCTTGAAACAGATTGAGGAACTTCCTTCCCTTTGTAGTTGATGCAGAACCGTGACCCCAGTCAAATGTTAGGGTAATTAAAGTTGCCCATTATTACCACTGTACCCGCCTGTGCTGCCCACACCATTTGATTATGCACCTGTTCTATCTCCTCAGTGATGTTTGGGGGTCTATAGATTACGCCAAAAATATTTTTTTTGCATTAACCCCACCTTGTGTTTCCACCCACAATGTTTCCACATATTCACCATCTATTGCCTCTTTCACATTTGCCTTCATATCACTCCATACATAGAGACACACTCCTCCGTTCCTGTTTGCTCTGTCCTTCCTAAATAGATTAAAACCTTGAAAGTTGACATCCCAATCATGTGAGGAGTCCAGCCATGTTTCAGCAACACCAACTACATCAATCTGCTCCTTTAGAAATAGTGCCTCAAGCTCCCTATTATGGTTGCTAGAATTCTGGCATTTGTGAATAGACATTTTAAGTTCCCTTCCAGTTTTACACTTTTCGTCAATGGTATGGGATTACATGTAAAACATTCATTAGATGGCATGGGATCATACATTACCCGTTCAGTATACAGCATGGGATTAAATGTTACCCTTTCAGATGACGGCATGGAATTATACATCTCTCCTTCGGTAGATAGTATGGGATTATACATGACACCTTTAGTAGATGGCATGGGTTTATACATTACACTTTTAGTAGACAACATGGAATTATATATTACACAGTGAGTAGATGGCATGAGATTACTTAAAATATTGCGGGCACCTATATCTTCAGCTATGCTGGTTTGCAACACATGGATCTCCTTATCCACTGGGCTAGTCCGTCCCCCATAGTCCACTTCTCCTGCCCACTCTCTAACCTATCTACCCTTACATTTTCTAGATAGTCAACCCTCCTCATATCTAGTTTAAATACTCCCGCACCCCTTCTAGAATTCTCTCTCCCAGCACAGCAGACCCCCTACCTTTCAGGTGCAATTTATCTGTAGAAAACAGATGGTACCCCAATCAAGAATTAGCCCAGTGCTCTAAGAACCCAAAACCTTTTGTCCTACAACAAGACTTCAGCCATGCATTTAACTCCCTAAGCTCCCGCTGTCTTTCCTGTGTAGCGCATGGTACAGGCAGTATTCCAGAGAACACAACCTTGGAGGTCCTTCCCTTCAGCTTTGAGTCTAGTTCTTTAAAATTATTCTTAAGGATCCTCCACCTTCTGTCATTGGATCCAACATGGCATTATAAAAATAATATAAAATGATATTAATGATATAAAAACAGAGGGGCCCAAAAATGTATGCACATTTCAATTGTGCTTATCTATGTCCTTTTAAAAATCTATCTGAATTTAATTATGGATGTAGCAGAATTGAGCTTGGCCCTGACATGACAGCTTTTCATGTTATCTGTTGTTATCTGTCAACAAAGGCCATGGAAAAGCATTGAAAAAGCAGAAATAACATTCTGTGCTATAATATCTTGGTGCATTATCTATCATGTATAGTTTTACTATGTCTGTATGGGGCCAATATGCAGTATTATGTTGTCTTTAAAGAGATCACTAGTTGCACAAAAATGATGGCGGTACAATTGACTTTTGGGCAACTAAAGACTATTTTGTAGTGGTACTGGAAATTTGAGAATGTATGTGAAGTCAAATGACACTGGTGACATGATTTTGAAATAGAACAACTGAAATGACTGACAATTGCACTCATTCTTCAAAGGTTTCCAATTTATAGTATTATGGGCCACATGTATGATAACTGTCTAGGTCTCAAATTCACTTTGTTGCCCATAGCAACCAATCAGAGTGCCCCTTTGATTTAATATAGTGCTCTGGAGAAATGAAACAGGCACTCTGATTGGTTGCAATGGGCAACATACTGAATTTTAGACACGGACAGTTTTCATACATGTGGCCCTATGTGTTATTTTCACAAGAAAATATCTAGGAGGCATCACACAGCAACAAGTCCTGTGACAGTTTACTCAGTCACTACAAAAGTTTGTCGAACAATAAGCATGTTCGAAAGCAGATCAAGAATACAACACATTGTTAAAGAGCACTTTTGGAAATTTTATATCTCAAATTAAACACGCAAATAAAAAATGAACCTATCATAATGAATTTTTGTGATGGTTTGCCAAATTGCAAAAACCCAACGGGGGCTCTTGATTCTTTAAAGGATAATCCGGATATAATCATCAGGATGGCAGACAAAGGGGCCAGGGTTTCGTCAGGGAAAGGTAAAATAAAAACCAGCGGGTTTATGCTTTCAGACTCTGCCATTTATCGCAAACTCACACAAACCCAAAAATCATTTTTTAAAAACTGAATTTAAATGCTTTTCTCATGGACTTTGGGACCTTGGGTCTCTTTTCATTGAAACAAAAGTTTATTCTTCTTGAATTTAATTATGCCATTATTTTTTTGGGTTACCAAAAAATTCAAAGAATAAAAAAAATCCCCCCATGCACCGATTGTTTCGGGCATGGGTTCCTTCGGGAGAGACTCTGCCAATGGTTTGACAGTGTTCTTCACCCCATTGGGTGGCCATTGTTCCTACCACCTCCAAAAGAAGATTTTTGTCAACTGCATGATATTGTATGGGAGACGATATGGTTGGCTTACATGTGAGTAATCTTTATTTTTTATTCCCCAAAACCCATATAGCTCTCCATGCTTTACAATTTCTTTCCCACTTACAGTAATTATTCCCAAATTACGGTTTATTGTCATGGTCCGATTTTCTCTACACACAATTTTTTCTCATTTGGCCCAAAAATTTAAACTAAAAATTTTAAGGGGTTCATGGGGGCAAAGTTCATCCCCCCCCCTGGCCAACCGGGCAGGTTTGGGTGGGATTTGCCTATTTCCACCCCCCTGATGATCCCTTTTTTTGTTCATTTGCTTTGGGTAGGGCAGATAAATCGAGACCCCCTTTTTCTTTGGAGGGGGATGTTCTCCTCCCCCCCGTTTTCTCATACCCAACAACAATCCTTGCAATTGGGTTTTTACTTCCACTTTGAAAAAGATTCCATTCAATTCTTAGATTGACACTCAGGGGAAAATTTTGGTCACAAGATTTTGACCAAGACCACGAAACCCACGGCGGGAAACACAATATTGCTTACCGAACTATCATCCCAGACACACGGCATAAATCATCCCCGCGGGGGAAATGACTCGGCCCAAAGCTAATTGCAGTGCATCTAAGGGTTTGAGGGGAACGGGAGGCAAATTTGCAAAGACTTACCAAAAGGGGGGGGGTTACCATTTTGGGACTTGGATCGTGCATCTAAAATTGTTCAAAAAAAAAACAAAAGTCATCTTCTCTTTCAAAAAAAAAAAACATAAAAAAGCTATAATAAAATTTCAGTTCTTGTTTATAGTACCAATTTCAAAAATTAAAAACATAGTTTTAAAAACATCAAACACATTCGTGAAGATCCCATTTTTAATGACATTCTTGCTGAGGGTTGAAAAATGTCACCGTAATCTCGAACCATAGCAATCTGTTGCACCCAAAACAATATGCCCCCAAAAATCTAAAGCAATTTGGGTTTAAATAAAAGGGCTCTACAAATGGGGGTCTGTCCTGCAGGGTTTGTAATTTTGTCAATGGGGCAAAGCTTTTCAAACAACTCACATAAAAAAACCTACACTATTCCGTAATTATATAATTGTAACCCCCCATTTTGTATATCTGGCGACCTATTGAATGCAATCTCCAATATGTGGGCAGCACCACAAGGGGTTAAAGACCCATCCAGAGCATCTAAATGAATTAGAATACGGAAATTTAGGAACAGGTCTCACTGTCTATGCATTTCAGGGAGATACATGGAGGCAATTAAACCAAATTAAAAATTAGGGGTAAAAGAAAAAGTTGAAACCCAAAAACGGGGTGGAGATATTAATTTTTATACTGATGAAAGAAGCTATTGGATTTTTTTGTTTTAACACGGCAGCTCCCACCTTTTAAATACAAAAAGAATGGATTTTCATTATTAATTATCCTTGTGTTTTTAAATTTTTGTTGGTTTTCTTTTGGCCTTTTGTTATCATTCGGTTTAGATATAATTTATCTATGGTGAAAATCCAGCAAATTTTTTTTCATCAGGAAGTTTTCAATATTCAATTTTTTTAGTCTAGATATTGCCCCATTCGGGCTGTAAATAATTTTTCCCCTTTGTTTTTTTTCCGTACATTATTTTTAAAATTTTTGAACCCATTTTTTTTTTTTTATTTTTTTTCCCTACCTGTGTCCGTTTCTGTTTTTGTGTCTTTTTACTCGCTGCGGCGGTCCTTTGTTTTGCCCCCGGTCCCGGATCTTTGATCATTTTGGGTTGACTTTGTGTCGCTATACCCCATTTCTCACTTCCTACAACCCGGTTGCGTCCGGGCCTTTCTTTGTCTCTCACACGTGTTCGGTGGCTTCCCGGGAAGGCTTTTGTCATTAACACATGGACAGGGGCACAGACAGGTGATTTTGTTTTTTCAAGGTATATAAAGAGTTCTTCACATGATGATGCCAGGACAAAGGGGTGTTTCATCACCCGAAACGCTGGGCTTTCTGGGGTTTTTCCTGTCTTTGGCTCCATGGGTTTTTGCCGATTTTTATGGATTTTTGAATAAAAAAATTTTTCTGTTAATCCGGGTACCCCTGTATATTCTTAGTTTAATTGGATGCTGAAACGGTTTTCCCTTGGCCGGGATACGTGGGACCACTTCAGGTGGTACGGGTTCATTTTTCTTTTACTGCTTTTTGTGCTTGAAAGGGCCAAACCCCTGCTCTTTTCCCACGGGTTTATTGGATCTTTTTCTACATATATCCCTGCAACCCGAGAGCATAGACAGTGCTGTACAAAAATGAAGGGTTCCAACAACAGCAAAAACTGCGGCATTTTTTTCGGGACACAACAAAATTGCACCAAAACCCTCTATTTTTCACTTAAAGAAAGGGATTTGGAACTCAAGATTATGAAATCCAAACGTGGGGGGATCAACCCCCTTTATCAAATTATATCCAGAGGCTTATTCCTCGGGGCCTTGGCAAAAAAAAAGCCAAACACTGTTTTCTCAACTGAATTTACTCGAAGGAATAATATTTCAGCACATTTCACTAAACAAAAGGCCCTTATGTAAAATATGAAGGGGCCAATTATTACAAATTCTCTGACATTTTTGAAGTCCAAGGAAAAAATTTAAAAGACCCTTTTGGACTCTAAAAATTCATAATACTAGAAACAATAGAACTAATTTTGGGAGAAGAGGAAAAAATTCGATAAGGAAATCAAGAAAAAAAATTTTCCCAAGGGGGATCTACTGACTATACAAGATGTTTATATGAATGGGGGAACGCATTTTGATTCCCCACCCCTAGGTCAATTTTGAAAGCAACCCGGGCATTTGCTTCTCACCAAAGAAGGGTCGCTTTGGCCCATAATCAGGTCTAAACAGATACCAAGGGGGATATCACGGATACAGCCTATTTGGGGGACATTTCCCCTTCATACATCGAAACCCCAAAAAAATCCAAACGGGTCCAAAAAACGTGGCCGGGGGAAAAAGGGGAGGAAGGAAACATCAAAGAGGGAAATGAAAACACACAACCCAAATTTAATAAAGGGCACGAAACAGGGCAATTGGATGTTCTCAACTGTCTTTATTTCACTTGGGCACTACCAAAAAGAAGGTTCTTTTATTAGGTCTCAATTTTTTTTTTGGGGGGACTTTGATTTATTTTTTACTCTTAAATGCATTAATAATTTGTTAGATCTTCACACTGAACACATTTCTCCACCTGATCAAGAAGTGGGGAGGGGCTAATAACCATCCTAGAGATTAGGATTAGGAGGGAGTTAAAACTTTTGACACCTTTGGGAAATACATCCATTAGCAATCAATGAGTTTTTGGTGAAGTCTAGGAAATCTCTTATGGAGCTCCTATTGCTTACCAGGCCTTGACCTAAAAAACAAATAGAGAAATTCTACCTTCAATTCTAACCACAAGATTGGGGCCGCTTTCAATATTGATTGAAAGAGGATCTGAGAAACCCTTTCCCCCCCCCCCCCTGTGCCCTCTAACCATCATTTTTCCAATCTGACTAAACCCCAACAAGGGGGTCTTGATTCTTTAAGGGATAATCCGGTTAATCATCAGGATGGCACAAAGGGGGGACAGTGGTGTCATGGTAAGGGTAAATATAATGAGACCATGCAGGGTTATGCTTTCAACTCTGCCACTTATCGCAAAATCACACAAGATCCAAAATCATCTTTAAAACTAAATTTAAAAAAGCTCTCCTCAGGATGTACCTTAGGGGCTCTTTCATTGAAAAAGAAGGATTATTTTTGTTGAATTTCCAATTTTGCCCATTATTTATGGGTTACCTAAAATTCACAAGAATAAGAAAACCCCCCTGCGACCCATTGTTTCGGGCATCGGTTCCCCTTTTGGGGAGACCTGCCAATGGTTGACGTGTTCTTCAGCATTGGCCATTGTTTCCCACCCCCCTCCAAGACAAAGATGTTCTTTGTCAACTGAGATATTTTATGGGGGACAGATATGGTATGGCTTACATTTACGGAAATCGTTAAAACTTTTCCTCACCATATAGCTCTCCACTTTTACAATTTATCTTGCCACTTCAAAATTATTCTCCAGAATTATCGGAGTTTTTTTCAGGTGACCCATTTTCTCATGACACACAATTTTTTCTCATTTGATCAAGATTTATCTACAAATTAAGGGGGTGTCGATGGGGCAAAAGTTCTCGCCCTTTCCCTGGCCAAACCCGGTCATGGGTTTTGGAGTTCGCCTACGTCTACACCCTGATACCCTTTCTTGTTTATTCTTGGGAGGGAGATACATCGATACCTCCTCTTTCTTTGGTGGGGCATGTGTCTCCATACCCCCGTTTCTCTCATACTTCAACAACAATCCTTGCAATTTACGGGGTTTTCTTCTCACTTTGATAAAGATTCCATTAATTCTTAATTTGAACTCACGGGTAAGATTGGTCCAAGATTTTTACCCAAAACCCCCTCGAAAACCCCCGGGAGAAACACATATTGCATTACCGAGCTATCACCCGAAAAACGCAAAATCTATCCCCCGTGGGGAAAAGACTTCGTTTTTTGCGTAAAGAATTTCATCTAATAATTTTTAGGTAACGGGAGGCAATGCAGAAGACGTACAAAAGGGGTTATCCCATTTGGACTTTGGATCGGCATTAAATTGTTAAAATAAAACAAGAATTTCATCTTCTCTTTCACAATAAACAAAAAAAAATAAGAAAGCTAGTAAAAACAACAAATTTTTTAGTTCTTGATTTATACCAATTTCAGAAAATTTAAAACATAGTCTTAAAAAATCTATCTAAAATTTTGTGAAGATCCCATTCTTAATGACATTTTGCTGAGGGGTTTCAAAATCTTTTTCGTAATCTCAACCAAGGCAATCTGTTGTCACCAAAACAAGTATGCCCCCAAAAACTAAGAGCAATTTGGGTTAAAAAAAAGGGGTTTACAAAGTGGGGCTATCCCTGCAGGGGTTTTTAACTTTTTCAATGTGGCAAAGCTTTTCAGAACAATACATACCAAAACCCCACAAAAATATCCTAAAATTTATTATTGTAACCCCACCAGTTGATTTGGCGACCTGAATTAATGCAATTCCTATTTTGGGGAGCACCACAAAGGTTTAAGAGCCATCCTAGGCATTAAATACATTACAATTTCGGCAATTAGGGGAAAAGGGGCTCATCGCCCATGCATTTCAGGAGATACATGGAGGCAAAACACCAAATTAAAAATTATGGTATAGAAAAAGTTAGTAACCCTAAAAAGAGGGGGGAGATTTTTAAACCTATACTGCATGACAAAACCTTTGGGTTTTTTTAGACACGGGAGCTCCCACCAGATTTAAATACTAAAAAGAAAGGGTGTTTCATTATTAATTATCACTTTGTTGTTAAATTTTGTCTGGTTTTCTTTTGGCCCTTGTTTCATTCGGGTTTTAATAGTAATTTATCTATTGGGGAAGTAATCACATCAAAGTTTTTTTTTCAACAGGGAAATATTATCAATGTGTGGGAAACTTTTTATGCTCTAGGTATTGCCCCATTCGGGGTTAATAAAAATTTTTTTCCCCTTTCTTTTTCCTACATTATTTTAAATTTGAAACCATTTGTTTTTTTGTTACTTTTCCTACCTGTTCCGTTTCCTGTTTTTTGTCTATTACTCGCTGCGGCGGGGCCTTTTTTTTCTCGGTGCCGGATCTTTGCAACGATTTTTTGGGGACTTTAGCTGTCCTATACACATTTCGTCACTTCCTAGCAACCGCTGGTTTTCTCCGGCCGTTGCTTTGGTTCTCTCACCCGGCTTCCCGGGTGGGTTCCGGAAAAGCGGGGTTGTCATTTAAACATGGGCAGGGCAAACAGGTATTTGTTTTGTCAAGGTATATAAAAAATTGTTACATGTTGTTCCCGACTAAGGGGGTTTCATCACCCAAAAACCTCCCTTTTTTTGGGTTTTTTTCCCGTCTTTGCTGCCATCGGATTGCCGATTTTTATGGACTTTGAATAAAGAAATATTTTCTGTTAATCCGGTACTGCTGTATCATCTCTTCAGTTCTATTGGATGAATGAAAATGAACCTGATCGATGAATGAAATACTGTGAGTGGTTTTCACACAAAACATGACATGAAAATGAGGAGTTTTAGGAAAAAATTTTTGGGTTAAAGAAAATTTTAACTGAAAAAAAGTAAATTGTCAAAATTGTGTTTCTAGGGCTCCAGAAAATCATCAAAGTGGTTAATTCACTGGGGCTCAATGTCTGGTGTGGACTATTAGTCAGGGGTTTAATTGAACAATTCTCTTTGGAAACCAGTGTACCTTTTTTAAAGGGTTTTCAAACCCTTTTTTCCCGCCTTCATAACATATATCAAGCAATTCCCTTTCCCCAAGAAGGGTCACCACACATACACCAAAACAGGAGAGCCTATCTAGATGACTTTCTATCAAGGTGTTGAAAATGATGAAGAGGTGTTCTTGTATTCTATTCTTATATCCCTGACTTCTACCTGTGAGCAACCCTGAGATTAATTTTTGTTTTTGAATTCCCACATTCGTAGTCAATTTATAAATCAAAAAAACAATTGCCCACTGTCACTTATTTAATGTGTA
>JAODAL010061847.1:7500-20082 GCA_025379985.1 Phyllomedusa bahiana | reverse complement strand
GGGCAAAAAAGAAATCGACGGGAAAAAAAATACCCAAAATATGGGAAATTAAGTTAAATCCCAAAAGCTACAGTACCAAGCCCCGCAACCCAAACGGCAAGGCCCCCTCAGGGTTTTTGCCAAGTCCCTCCCACATTAAAAATAAAACCCCAAAAAAAAAGGGGCCCCCTCCCGGCCCATAGCCCTATAAAATTTACACATGGGGTAACGTATACCCCAAACGGGTAATTCACATGCCCATTTTATTCTCCCCCCCTAAAGGGGTTATTGTCCAAGCAGGGAAGAGGAAAAGGGGTAATCCATAGTTCTCCTATGAGCAACAGTGGTTTAAAAACCCGGAAAATGACTGGGCAGGTTTTTTCCGCCCGAAATTTTGGGCCGCCCCTTTCAGCGCTTTAAATTTTTGGATTTTGGAAATACACCCCCAGTTTTGAGCCGGTAAAACATGGCCTAATTTGGTTTTGGGTTTTTTTTTTTTGGGTTTTAATTTATGTCCCCTTTTTCGGGTTTTTAAAAAGCTTAAAAATCCCCCTTTTCATTGAAATATAATGTAAGTTACTTCTTGTCGCCCCACAGAAAGTGTTTTTCCAATTTTGTAATTGCGAGACCTTTTTTTTTGGAAAAACAATTACACCTTTTAAAAGAAAAAAACCTTCAATTTTTTGGAAGGCGTTTTTTTCTTTTCGGAAAAAAAATCCCCCTTTGGGATACAACCCCAAAATAATTTTTGCAAGAGAAACCCCAAAAACCCCGGGTCAGACTTTTTAAAACCCCTTAAGCCGAACACCTGAAAATTTGGGTTAATGACCAAACTTTTTTTTTAGTTTTTGCCCCCCCTTGGGCGTTTCAACATTTAAACTTTTTTTTATTTTTTCAAATGACTAAATTTGTTTTGAACCCTTTTGGTTTTTTATTCGAGAAAAATTTGGGTCCCTTTTTTTGGGGGAAATATTTTTAAAGTTCATTTTAAAAAAATTGCAGTTTTTTTTTAAATTTTTTTTTTTAATTTTTTTTTTCAACCCATTCCCCTTTTCACATTTAAAAATTTGTTAGTTTTAATTTCAAACGGGTTTATTACGGTCGTGTGGATACCAAATATGTGTGGGGGTTTTTTTGTGTTTGTAATATATGCCAATTATTTTTTTTTTTTTTTTTATTTTTTTTATTTTTTTTTTTTTACACTTATTTAATGTATTACATTTTTCAAAAATATGCAAAATACTTTTGGTAACCCTTTTGTCGGGTCTGACCCCAGGCATTGATCAGGACGGGCACACAGTGGTCCTGGTCACTGGCTTCATCACAAAACAGCCGGGGCCCCCCAACGCGGGGTTTTCCCCCAAGGGGCCTGACGGGGCAGCCGTTTCCCCAAAGCTCTGTCGGTTCACGGGGTTTTTCCCCATCCCCCCCAAAACAGAGCAGGGGAAACCCTTTTTTTTTTGGGGGCGAAAACTTGCGGGTAAAATTAAAACCACCCCCCCAATAAAAAGGGGTTTAAATTTCCCCGGGATGCGGGGGTTTTTCCCCTGCAAACCCGGGTTGCACCGCGGGGGTGCTCTGGGGATCGGGGCCCGTGTATACAGCCCCGACCCGGGCGGTCCCCGGGCGCCGCAAACCCCCCAATGTCTGCACCCGACCCTAAAGTGGGTTGCTGTAGACGAACGGCCCGAAACCGGGCCAAAGTCTAAAGCCCATGGGGGGTTTTTTAAGGGTTTTTTAAAGAACCCCTTCGGTATTTTAACGTCTTTTCAAGGGTTTTTGAGGGACGGTTTCTCCGGTTTGTGGTTTTCGCCCGCCCCCCTTAGCCATTCAATACCCACAACCTCCGCCCCAAAACGGGAGGGGAAGTTGTCATGTTCCGATTTTCCCGGGAACGGCCGGCCACTAAAAAACCATTCGAAAAAAAACTGTGTGGGGGTAAGGGGGTTTTGGGGTTTGAGCCCGTTTTTAAAAATCGAAAAAAAACAAAAACTTTTGCCGGTTTTGGTTTGAAAGAAACAGGGGAGATGGGTTTTTTCCCCAAAAAAACGCCTCAAAACCCGGTTTTTTGGGAATTTGTTTTTAAAAGGGGAATTTTTCCCTTTAAAAAAAAAAACCCGCGTTTTAAACCCTACCCTTACGTGTCCATTTTTTGTACGGTCCCGTACTGTGCGGCAGGCGGGGAAATCAAAAGCGTTCAATGAGAGCTATGCCCTTTACCATTTTTGGGGGAAATCCTTTGGGCGCCCCTGCAGCGAAATTACCCCTGCAAATACACTGTAAAAACAAAACTCCAAACATGTCCGTCGGGCTCCATCCGCTCAGTCAGCCCTGCGCCGAGGCTGAACTGGAAGACCCAAAAATTTCCAAATTTTTCACACCCCGTAGAACAAAAAGGGTAAGAGAATTTGGGGCACTGTCCCCCGGCATGTCCCATCATTAATTTGTAACTGCAGTAAAACAAACAAGCCCAGCATCTCACCCCTGTCTTTCTGGGTTGATTAACCAGCCCTTGTGTTTTTGTGGGATTGTCACAAAAAAAACCGAAATTTTCTCACCCCCGTTGCCATGAATGATTTTAGCTACAGTAGAACTAAAAAGGGCCCAAAACGATAGGAAGGCGATGGACTGGGCCCCAAACCCAAACTTCATCCCAAGCGGGAAAGGTATGGAAGGGGGCTAAAATTTTCCATTAGAGGGCGCTATATGCCTTATTTCCCCCTTGGCCCCAAAAAATCCCTTGCCCCTCAGTCCTGTTGGGCATTTTCCTAATTTGCTAATTGTTTTAGATGCAAAGAGTACAAGCCCCAGCTTTTTCCCAGTTATGTAGCTCAGGGGAACGGGCAACCCCAGCATGCCCAAATTTAAATTTGAGTATGTTCCCTGCAGAAAACAAAAAAGTCCCTAGCATGTATTATGGTCTTTTAAAGGGAAAATGTTTTAACCAGTTTTTTTTGTTTTGGGGAAATGTGGATATAAAACCAAATAAAGTTCCAGAAATGTACCAACATTAAATATGTAGCTGCAGTAGAACTAAAAGGGCCCAGCATGTCCCAATTTTTAAAGCTCCCGGGGGAACCCTACAAGTCCCAGCATGCCCCAATAATTGATTATGTTGCGGGCATAACTACAAGCCCCCAGCATGCCCATTATATTCACTACCGTTCAAAAGTTTGGGGTCACCCAGACAATTTTTTTTTTTTTCCCTAAAAAACTCAAAACTTTTTTTTTTATCAAATGAGTTGCAAAATGAAAAAGGAAATAAGGGCCAGGGCATTGACAAGGTTTGAAAAAATTAAATTTTTTTTTGAAATAATAATTTTCCCACTTTCAAACTTTTCCCTTTTGTCAAAAAATGCTCCCTTTTCAGCCCTTTCCACATTGTAGACCTTTGGCATTCTACCGTTAAATTTTCTGAGGTAAAACTGGGGGAATTTTTATCCCCCTGGGTTCCCGAAGCCACTCTTTACAAGTCGGGTCGGCTTTTTGGGGGACTTTTTTCGTTCCATAGGGGTCAAACTGCTCCCCCAAAACGGGGTCAATGGGGTTTGGGGATCTGGGGGACTGTTATTGGCCACTACATTTACGATAGAATAACCCGCTGCCCCCGCTTCTTCCCTAAATATTCTTGCATAATTTTTGGGGGGTGTGCTTTGGGGGCATTGGGGCCTGTTTTCAGGGGTAAATTGGGTTTCCCAAACAAAACGCCGCCACAGGGTATTGCATGGCGTTGCAAAAAGGGGGGGGGGGAAGGGAAAACCTTCCTTATTTAAAATCCCTTTTACCTTGGGGCAAAAACTCCCCCTTTAGGGACACCAGAGCAAACCCCCGACCATCACTTTACCTCCATCATGCTTTTACAAAATTTGGGTTCAGGCACTTCCACATCTTTTTTAGTTCTTCCCGCGTTTTCACAAATGTTCCCTTCTGTGTGAAACCAAAAACCTCAAAAATTTTGATTCGTCCCTAACAAATTTTTTTCCCAAACTTCCTCTGTTTCCCAAAGTCTGTTGGTTTTTTTGCCCATATTAATCTTTCCCTTTTTAAAACCATCCCCAGATATGGCTTTTTCTTTTGCCCCCTGCCCCCGAAGGCCAGCAACCCCGGTTTTGCCCTTTTTCCCGGAGACTTGACACTTGGGGGGGGTTTTTGTGGCTACTATTTAATGAAGCTTTCCCGTTTTAAGACCTGTGAGGGGTTTGATTTCCCCAAACTAGAGACTCCCAATGAAATTTTTGTTTTTGCTCAAGGGTTTTGCCCCGGGGGCCCCCACTTGTCTTTCTACTTTGGTTAAGCCCTTTTTTTCTCTCCTCTGAAGGGAAAAAGTACACACCTTGTAGAAAAACCTTTAGTTTCTTGGCAATTTCTCACCCTGGGAAAGACTGTCCCAGGTTTTACTGAATGTTCTTTTTTCTGGCCATTTTTGCGAGTTTAATTGAATAATTGTGATGCTTTCCCGATTCTCAGGGTAGCTCAAAGGGAAAGGGCATTTTTATAGCTTCTCCCAATCACAAAACTTTTTTCACTGTGCTAACATACTTGCACAAGGGGTTTTTGGGGATGTTCCCCCCACGGCGGGGTTTTGGGCCCCGGGGGGGTTTTCCCCCAAGGCCCTTGCGGCCCAAAACCTTTGTCGGACCTCGCCGCAAACCGCATCCCCCAACGCGGGTTTTTCGGCGGGAGGGACTGGGGGTTGGGGCCGGGGGCGGGGGGGCAACGTTTGGGGCCCCGGCTTGCGCCGAGGGTTTGCCCCCGTCAAATTAAAAAAGCAAGGGGGGGTGCCACGAGCCGCGCCGCCGCGCATACAAGAATTGACAAGGGAAGTTTCCCCCTCCAAGTGCGCGCGGGTTTTTGGGCCGTTTCCCCGAACCGGGGGCCCCAAAACCGTTCGGTGGGAAAAATTTAACCCCGGTTTTTCCCCTAGGAAACCATGTTAATAAACAAGGCGCGATTTGGCCGTGGGGTTTTTTCCCCGGAACCCCGGCCCCAAAACCGTTTTTGTGAACATGCCCTTTCAAGGGTGGGTTTAAAAATCCAATACTTCCTTTCAAAAGTTAGCAAACACAATGACCATTAGAAGGGCTGGGGTGATGATGGGTTTTTGGAAATGGGCCCTCTATAACCCATTTTAGATATTGGGATTAACAACCAGAAAGTTTGCAGCCCAGAAAAATCCCTTTACCAAAAAATTTAAAAAATGTATAGAGTGAAATTTTTTGATTTATTAATGGGTTTGCTTTTTAAAAGGTAGTGTAGCGTAGTAGAACTACAAGTCCCGGCCCCCTTTTCCCCATTATGTAGCTGGGAAATAGAACTATTTAAAAACAGCATGTAAACCCTTTTTAATATGTAGCTGTAGTAGAACTACAAGTCCCAGCACATCATTTCAACTCTTTTGAATGTGCTAAATTTTTGGGATGATTTTTTCCATTTAGTTTGAGAGATTTTTGATAAAAACTTAAAGGGGTTTTCCCCACAAAAAGAAGGTTTTCTTTTTATGTTAAAGATCTTGCAAAAAACAATCATTTTTTCAATGTATTCCAAAGACAGTGTCCTACCTATTCCCGAGATATCCCCTCTTGTAGGACGGGATTTTGCTCCTCAGGTCCTATAGAAAACAGCCTTTTTTATCTTTCTTTTTATTGGGGTGCCACACTGGTTGGGTATAGCTACAGACCTGGTTTCTACTGCAGCCTAGTGGAAGCCAGTAAACGCCCCCGAATTCAAAGTGAAACCAAAAAAAAAGGACTGAGGTGAGATGAATCAATGTAGTGAGACAACCCCTTTTTAAAATTTCCCCCGTGCCTGTCATTAATCAAATTTTGCTGGGAAAAAGAACTACAAGTCCCAGCATGAGCTGCCAGCTAGATTGAGGGAGGGGGGAACCCCCTGGTTATGCAGACATTTTAATTAAATGCATTGCTCCATAGCAAAGAAAAAAATCTGCTTGCTGTCAGTGAAAAGGGGAAAAACAGGGCACCCTTTTTGGGGCAGTGCGGCTTTTTAGTTATGTCACTGGTTGGGGCCCTCAATCCTCCTTTTCTTTGTCATTTCAGGGATGCCCAGGGGCAGCCTGCCGATTTGGTTACTTAGGGCTGCAGGGAGAAATAGGAAAAACTCGAAAAAGGGCGGTTTGCTGGGAAAAAGATGGTGATTTTCCACTATACCAAGGAGGGAAAGGGGTCATCAGGGCTGACACAATGTTGAGCCTTCGTGCAACCTTTTTCTTCTGGCCCTCCAATAAACCAGCACAGAACTGAAATTTACAAAGGAAAAAGGAGTCTGAAGCACACAGTATTTTTCCCTCGGAAATACTCGGAAAACTGGAATTTAAAACCCTTTCCCATTTGACCTCAAAAGAAAATAAAACTTTTTATTCATAAAAATTTCACAATTTTTTTTGGTCGGTTTTTTAAACGCAAAAAATCAAACATGCTCCTCTTTTATCAAACAATTTGCTAGTGAGAAAACCCAAAAGGGATGAATGGCGATGAAATGACCATAAATCAACACGCCATACAAGTCTAGTTGAAAACGACGTCATCCGGCGAGGTTTTCAACGGCAGAACCGCCCAAAGAGAATCGATCATTTATTACTTTTCTAGAGCCTCCTGATTATCCAGAACATTTGATAAAAAGGGCCCTGAAGATTCTGGATTAAAGGGATTTCCTTTTTGGATTAAAACGCCCCAAGCTCTGATCTGTCCTACTCGTTCTGCACTTCATAGAAGCTGGAAAAAAATGTTACACAGCTGAGGACAAAAATCTTACCCTCTGAAACTGATAGCCGCACTACTATAATCGCTCAGGCTCCAGAAACTATTTTGTGGGAAAAAAAGGGTTTTTTTTTTTTGTGAAACAGACTAGTCAGCAGAGGAAGTGATCTACTTTTCACTTAGGCTCTGTCTACAATGCACAGAAAAACGTCCGTTTTTTCAGCGTTTTTCGTTTTCTAAAAACGCTGGAAAAACGACTGTAATCATCTCCCATAGACTTCTATTGTAAAACCCTCCTGTTGTCTACACTGAGCTTCTTTTTTCTGCTCGTTTTTTTTCACTGGTCGTATTTTGCAACATGCTCTAAAAAACGCCAGACCCGGGGCAAAAATTTACTACAGGAGTCTATGGAAAGCGCTGGACGCTTTTTGGCGCGTTTTCGCGGCTTTTTTTTCCCGCGATTTTTCAATAAAAAACCCTCCCAGAGACCCAAGTCCCACCTATAGTGGGTGGTAACAAAGGTTTTAAACTGATCAAATTTGCATACAAGTGTCTGATGAGTCCTTTTTTGTACCTTTTGTAATAAAATGATCATGCTTTGATCGCGAACGATTTTTGCGCAATTCATATTTTTTTTTCGCAAAAAATACGTTTTTTTTACAGATTTTGGCATCAGAATCCATTTTTTTTACAGATTTTTATGCTAAAATCCTTTTCTAAACATATTTTGGCGCTAATAGTTATCTTGCTACTGATGCTGAAAATACGTTTTTTTACGGATTTTGTCGCCAGAATACGTTTTTTTTTTACGGATTTTTTTCGCCAGAATACGTTTTTTTACGGATTTTGTCGCCAGAATACGTTTTTTTACGGATTTTGTCGCCAGAATACGTTTTTTTACGGATTTTGGGCGCCAGAATAAATTTTTTAAAAGGGTTTTGGCGCAAGAATCCGTTTTTTTTTACTTTTTTGGCACTAAAATGATTTTTTTACAGATTTTGCCGCTAATAACGTTATCTCGCTTCTGAGGCAAAAAATACGTTTTTTACGTATTTTGCCGCAAGAATCCGTTGTTTTTACTTTTTTGGCACCAAAATAATTTTTTTTTACAGATTTTGCCGCTAATAACTTTATCTCGCCTCGGACGCCAAAAATACGGTTTTTACGGATTTTGGCGCAAGAATCCGTTTTTTATGGCTTTTGGGTAAATCCGAATATTTAACAGATTTGCCGCTAATAAAGTGATCTAGCTTTTGACGCAAATAAATACATTTTTTACGGATTTCGGCGCCAGAATCCGTTTTTTGACGGATTTGGGGGCTTAGTTCAATATCTTTAAAAATGTTGGCGCTAATAAACTGACACTAAAATTTTTTTTTTTACGGAATTTGGCGCAATAATGCGTTTTTGGGGAATTTGGCGCTAAAATCCTTTTCTTTACAGATTTGGACGCTAATACAGTTATCTTGCTGTATGCAAAGATAATGTGGGTTTTTGTGGATTTTGGTGCAAGAATCTTGTGCAAAATTTAATAAAGTAGTTGCACTTAGCAGCACACAAAGGCCACAGTGATCTAAAGGAAGTGACTACTTAACATGTTAACTCCACCTGTAGGGTGTAGTTTACATCCAATGGCTTAATTTGTGCATACATTAAAAAGCAGAGCAAAGACGCACCAAAAAACGGCCGTTTTTTCAGCTGCTTTTGACAGGCAGTGGACAGAAAAAATCAGTTTCATGAACGTTTTTAGTAATTCGTTTTCAGGTCGTTTTTTGTCCACTGCAGTGTAGACATAGCCTTAGTAATCATAGAGGGAATTTTCGTTACTGTTACAGTACTTGACTCCATCTAGTGGCCAAGTCGAATAAAAAAAATTAAGTGGTGTTCTGGGACTTAAAAAATCTTGTTGGTCCGCTGGGGTAAGATTAAAAATATATAAAAAAAAAAAGCCTGCTCACCTCCGTGAAGCTCCCATTCCGTCACAGTGGTCGGCCCATTCATTCCTGCTGCACAGTGAACGTTCATCATGCACGTGACATTGTGGCCTGTGATCAGCGCACATAGCATGGAATGAGGATGTTCACTGTGCAGCCGGGATATATGGGCCGGCCACCGGGACGAAATGGGAGCAACATGGAGGTGAGTAGGCTTCTTTTTTTCTGTTTTTAATCATATCCCAGTGGACCAACAAGCTTTTCTAAGTCCCGGAACACCCCTTTAAAGGGTTGTCCACAGGGCTGTGGAGTCGGTAAGCCACAGCTCCAACTCCAACTTCTCAATTTCCCAAACCTCCGACTCCCTCATACACGGCGCATGTTAAAGTGATAACTTTACTGTAGTAAAATGGTAACATCAGGCTGTTTATTACCTTATGATACCATAATCAAGCTATTTAGGTAGAACAGACAAATGACAAGCAAAAAGGGGAACAATGTTTTGATCTTTTGAACACTTGTGGGTAGAAATGAAGAAAAAAGCTTATTTGTATCCAAGTCCAGTCTGCACCAACAATGGGAATGTGTAGAAGAGACCTGGGATCAGATTTTAATCAAGACATGCTTGAATCTGATTCAGAGCCCAGAAGGATTCAGGCAGTATTGAAAACCAAAAGGTGGATTTCCCAAATACTAACAAGATAATAAAATTAACATTTTGTTTTTTTGGAGCAAAACAGTATGCAGTTACAAAAAAGAATCTGCGAACTAAGCAGATGCTAAATTTTTGAAAGTCAAATTTATGATAAGATTTGAAATGTAAAAAATTACAGTAGCCTCATGTACAAGCTGAAGGGGATGGGAGATAGGAACCAATGTTACCTTTTTTGCTTGTCGTGAAAAATATATTTTTTGGATATGATTTAGAAACAAAAAATTGTAAAAATGCAAAAACGCGGGAACATTTGTGGATTTCTCTGAATTTGTTCTGAGAAATCATATTGCCCCATCGATCTGCATCATGACCTACATCTGATCTCATTATTTTCCCGGCTAAGGGCGGCCTCCTACACTAACTTTGGGGTTGGGGTAAAACGGTGACCACAGGGGCCACACTCTAAAAATGTCAGGGTATAAAGAATTGCCTCAGCAGTCAGTTTTAAAGAATGGGTTTATCGTTACTTCTTTGAAAGCAGTGAAAAATTTTTCTAAATCTGTTTGCCCTGGGGGTGGTATCTTTTCCCCCCGCGGCGCGCTTTTTCCCGCTCCATGTATCAATACACTCCTCATGTGATAAGACTGAAGATATGGGAGCGGAGCACTGGCCCGGACCCAATTCCCCTTTCTTTTGCACTGCATCGCACAAACTGTACTAACTAATTTTTAAAGTTTTTTGGGAATCAATTGGGCCATTTTATGCGACTCCGACTCCCGCAAAATAGACTCCAGACTCCCACTCTGACTCCCCAGCCCTGGTTGTCCATGTTAAAAATTTAAAAAAAAAATATATATATAAAATGTATACGTCATTATCTTGCAGAGGTAGGGGGCTTGTTTCAATGTATCACGCCACTTAGTATTTTAAATGTATGCTTTCAACTGGCACTAAAAATGATCTCCACCCATGTGTAACTGCAAAAAAGCAATGGTGTGCCATTCATTTGTATACTTTTGTAAAAACACAGAAACTTTATTCTAGCATCTTTTAAAAACTTTCCATAAATATGGTATTCAATAGAAAAAGATACTTAAGTTCAGTCGTTGTACACGTAACTGGCAAAATAGTCCAAGATTGAGGTCCCTCCCCTTTCTCAAGCATACATGGACAACCCCTCTTACCAGAAAAGAAATATTGCCAGAAACTCTGGATAAATAGAAAAAGCTATATGCGTTTTAATGATGTAAGATCATGTGAAGACTAGAGAGGCCAGGCATGGCCAAAACAGACGCTGACGCGTTTCAAGTTCCTTCGAACCCTTAATCGTAGCATTAAGGGTTCGGAGGAACTTGAAACGCGTCAGCGTCTGTTGATATATTTTCAATAGGATGGATTTTTTTTTACATATAAGTTCTTTTATGTACATTACTCTCACTAGCTTCCCTATTGTGAGCTCTGATGGCACGGCAGTGAGAGAATTGCTTGATGGTCTGTCTTTCTGGTTGGCTCTAGCCTGAGAAATGTAGGTATGCAGCGGGTGAGAAGTGTGAACCCTCCATCCAGTGCACAGAAAGAATATTCTATTTTCCTTTCATGTATTGCTCATAGTCTAGTATAATCTTATCTCTCCATGTGGAACAATAGAGCAATCGTTCTGTCATTACCTACCATTTGTCAAGAAGGTATGTAGAGATAGCTGAAATAAAGTGATTAGTCTGTCCTGCCATATAAAAGTCTTCTTTAACAGTAAGATAAGAGCAATATTTTATTTAAAATATTTAATTGCATAGGACTGGCGAAAAAAGTTTTCCAGGAATATTGGTTTCAGCAAAAAACCTCCTTTCCCAATGCCAATGTCCCTTTAAATTCATGCACTTGCTTTAAGAGGAAGAACAAGTGAATTTAAGTAATCTCAATTTGAAACTAAAAACACATTTAAATAGTAAAAAAAATTGAACACTAGGCTGGATAACCAAATAAAGAAAAACAGCTAGAAAATACTTACGACACTTAAAGGGACTGTGTAATCAAAAATGACATTGTTTAACTCACATTTTTATGTTCAACACATTTTTAAGAATTTTTGTTTATATTTTTTTATTAAAAATATTATATTAATTTTCCATATCACTTTCAATATTTTTTAATAATTCTTAAAGGGGTTGTCTCACTATATTGATTAATCTTACCTCAGTCCTGTTTTCTTGGTTTCATTTTGAATTCAGGGGCGTGTTTACTGGCTTCTACCAGGCTGCAGTAGAAGCCAGGTCTGTAGCTATAGCAACTAGCACTGGCAGCCTATCAGGAGAGATCAAACAGGTCTGTAGCTATAGTGACCTGAGGAGCTGATGCAGCCCATACAAGAAGGGTTATCTCAGAATAAGTAGGACACTGTTAATGGACATATATTATAAAGTGACTTATTTTTGCAAGATCTTTAACATAAAAAGCAATCCTTGTAGTGAGACAACCCCTTTAAGTCCTGTAGTTTTCACTTTGGCCACTAAGCCTAATAATTGTCTTGACACTTCCTGTTCTGTAGAGGGAGATTTTCAGTGTCTGCTCATTATCAGCACAAAGAGGGTCAAACTAAAAAGGAGACACCGGTGTGAATAGATAACACAGGAACCACCAGTCACAAGAGGAGATAGTCACAGTTTACCCTTTCACCTCCCTGCACAATGACTTCTTACCAGGTCACAGAGCATTTCTAGAAAACTCTCCTGTAGAGGTGAACAGGACTGGGTCAGTCTTAAAGGGGTTTTGCCAGGACGTGCCTTATCTGCTAATAAGCAAATGTAAACAATGCCACGCTGAGCTGAGAGAGCGAGACACACAGCCAGAGCACAGAGCCGTGCTAAGGGGTCGTGTGAAAAGTTCACTCAATAATCAAACTACAACAGTGGATTCTGTATACAAACGACAACAGCTTTCTCCACAGCCTCTTGAAAGCTCCTTCATGTTCCTGTCATCAGATAAAGCAGGGATCTACTCAGATAATCACACTACAACTAGTGGATTCTGTATACAAAAGACAACATATTTCTACCCGGTGCCTTGAAAGCTTCTTCAGTTCCCATATAAAGCAGGGATCTACTCAGATAATCACACTACAACTACTGGATTACCGTATATACTCGAGTATAAGCCGAGGCACCTACTTTTGCCCCAAAAAACGGGAAAACTTATTGACTCGAGTATAAGCCTAGGGTAAAAAAATTTGCAGCGGCTACTGGTAAATTTTTAAAATAAAAATGGATACCAATAAAATTACATAGGCAGTTTAATGTCCCCC
>JAODAL010061847.1:0-2500 GCA_025379985.1 Phyllomedusa bahiana | reverse complement strand
CTGTTATACTTTCGGTTTGCCCTGGACTAGAAAAGAATTTTTGTTTAACGGTAAAGTTTACCACCCGCTCAGGGGGACTGCGATGGGCATCCACTTTGCGCCAACTTTAGGCAGATTCTGTTCTTGAGCTAGATGGGAGGTCATTGTTGATTTTGGGTTGAAACTAGTGGAAAGGTGAAAAGATTCAGGCTATGGCCAAGATATACAGAGAATATTTTCATCATCTGGCAGGACTGAAAAATCTGACTTCATTTCATTTCACCAAGGACACTATGAATCCCGTGTGACTATTTGAATTACTTGATATTCTCCTTTTAATGTCTTGAAAGGTGTGTTATTACTTTTCTGTCAACGTCAAATGTAGGAAGTGGCAATAATAATGTGACTTGACTGTGTGAAAAACACAGAACAAAGGCGTACTTGCTGCTTAATGGCTGGACTGAAGGACTGAGCCAGTAGGAGGCAACATGGTCCCTATGCGTCTTGGGAAAGATAAACAGGTGCTGCTAATTGCTGAGCAATAGCTACACATCCACCACTAGGGGAACAATTAGATCAGGGGTGTCAAACTCCAGCCCTCCTTCTGTTGGATAAGAAAACGACAACTCCCATCATGATTTGTTTAATCTATAACAGTGGGATGATGAATAGTTGTAGTCTTCCCACAGCTGGAGGGCCGCAGTGGACACCCTGAATTAGTGATAAAAAAACTGACACATGAATTGATAATATTCCACCAGTATGCAGAAAAAACACAGTATAATGCATGGGGAGGATTGCACAATGCAAAAATACCAATAAGGCCTCGTTCACACGGCTTATTTGGGCACGGATTGGCGCCGTACTCCGGCCGGATTTGCGCTTCAGTACGGCGCCAATCCGTCACTAGTCATTACGGTAATCACTGCCTCATAGAGACAGTTGGGATCGTCGCTCATCCCCGCTCGGCGAAATCCGCAGCGGGGGGAAGAAAGTGACATGCACAGTATTTTACGGGAGTAGCGCCATCAAACAATGCATTGTCTATGGGGCCGGGAGCGGCGCCCCGCCGCGCTCCGGCCCCGCCTTATTCCACGGCGGATTTGTGAGATCAATACGGCTCACAAATCGTCGGGAATAAGCCGTGTGAACACGGCTAAGACAGCCAATCACACAGCCTTATTATGTTCTGGAGGGGAGTGGTTGTGGTATTATAATTGCATATATATCTTAAGTTTTATTAAATTCATTTGGATACCATTGGTAGGATTATGCTGATTTTTAAATTTATTTGGTTTATTATTTTTAATTACTAAGATGGGGTATTTAACTTTAAATATATTTTAATTTTTTAAGTGTTTTATTATAATTTAAATTTTAAGTGCTCATAAGGTATTTGGTGCTTGTACACTATATTGCTATACTAATGTCTTGCAACATACATTATACTATACTTTTTATTCGCCCTGCGTTTGGAAGGGTGTAATAGGCAGCAGTAAGATGGCAGGATGGGGTTTTTTTTTCTTTTTTTTTTTTTTTGGTTTTTTTTTTTTTTTCTCCACCCCCCCCCTTCATTAGGCCACTGGCTGCGAAGGACAACTGGGACACGCAAGGGGAGGCCAATGGTTGACAGGAGGGGGGGTGTCCCCCTTTGTATATCCTCTCGAGTTGTCGGGGTTTACACTGGTCATAACCTCTTAGTACTTAAATGACTGGGATGGAACTTATTGAACGTGTATTGGGCATGTTCAGTGGCTCACATACTGCTTCAGCATTGGACATACATGTATTCAGATATCTTGGATGGGGTCATGGAGCCAATACAATTTTTTTGATTCTGCGACAAACACCAGGAGAAATCATGCAAGCTGAATTAGTGAATTAATTCAAATTATTGCCAGACCTATCAGAATAACCTAATTTTTTTTCTGGGCTTAAAGATAAGTGACCCTCTAGTTGTTGATAAGACTAGCAACTCCCAGCATGTAGTGAGAGCCACAGTGCATACGTAGGAACACAAGCCAGGCTTAGTGGCTGACTTTAATTCTGCATGGTTGTTGTATATTAAAGGGTTTGTCTCACTACTAGGATTTGCTTTTTATGTTAAAGATCTTGCAAAAAATGTCACTTTGCAACATATGTCCACTATTAACAGTGTCCAACTATTCTGAGATATCCACTCTTGTATGGGTGTATCAGCTCCTTGGTCACTATAGCTTCAGACCTTTTTAATCTCTCCTGTTGGCTCCAGCACTGGTTGCTTTAGCTACAGACCTGGCTTTCTACTGCGCGTAGTAGAAGCCAGTTACATGCCCTTGATTTCAATGTTGAAACAAGAAAATAAACAGGACTGGGTGAGATGGTTAATGTTAGTGAGACATCCCCTTAATAGGATTTAGTGGCATCCTATCGACGTTGGCTATGAGTATAACTGTTACTGTTGATGTAGTTGAGTTTGGGAAAATTATTAATACGTTTGGTACATTAAAAAAGATCCATTTTTAACAAACCCATAGATACG
>JAODAL010061846.1:0-20082 GCA_025379985.1 Phyllomedusa bahiana | reverse complement strand
CAGGGTTCCTTTTGGGAACAGAAATGTGGCTTCTGAGTGGCATTTCTTCCTCCCCTTTTTAACAGTGGCTGAAAAAGTCTTTTTTTATAATTTTTGGGGGACCCCCAGGGCTGCTTTGAAATGCAGCTATGTTACAGGCCCTATTCTAAAAAATTTTGGTTTTTTTTAAAAGCATTTTGGTTCTTCAAAAATTGTCAAAGTAGCCCCAAGGGCCCTTTGTTTTGGTTTTTTGGGGGGCATGTTGTGGGAAATGCAGCTATACTACAGGGTCCAAAATTTTTTTTAAAAAATGGGGTTTTTTAACAAAATTATTTGTTTTCTAATTGTCCAAGAGTGGCTCAAGGGGGGAAGGTGCGGGTAAAAACGGGAATAGGTGGGAACACTGTTAATTTTAACCCCAAAATTGGGGCCAAAATTATTTTTTTTTGCAAGATTTTTAAACCAATAGCTTAGTGTTGACCCGGTTTAAAACGTTGGCTATGGGACATGGGATCGATAGTCGGCCCACCATCGAAAATTTTTTTCGATGGGTCGATAGTCGATCATCCCCGATGCCCTTTAAAGCCCTATGGGAGCGAAAACAACCCCTTCATTTTACCCCCAAAACAGGGCGGGAGAAGCTGGAATTTAAAGCCAAAAACAAGTCCAAATGGATACCTGCTATATCTTAGGAAACAACACTTGGGCTATAAAAGCCACGAAAAAAAGTCACACACCATTCACTATCCCTGTTTTACCACAGCAGACCTTAAACCGGGCATCCCCCACAAATTAAAAAGGGGCCAAAGGCAGTATAAAAATAACCATCTTTTTTATTTAAAAATGGACTTTGAATATCCCTGCCCTGGAACCAGCATGACCCCCCAAACCTCCCATGACCCCCATTTTTTTTAAAAAAAATGGTACCAGAAAAAGGAGTCTTCAAACCACCATTTTAGTTGAATGGACATTGACTATCCTGTCCTGAGAAACCAGCATGACCCCAAACCGCCCAACCCCCAAATTTTAAAAAAAAGGGTCCCCGGAAAAAGGAGTCTTTCAAAAACCATTTTAGTTTTCAACGGGACATTGACTATACCTGCCCCTGGGCCACAGATAAACCCCCCAACCTGCTTTACCCCCACATTTAAAAAGTCCCGGGAAAAAAAGGGGTTTTATCAACCCCCAAATTTTAGTTTACTGGACATTAAATATCCCTGCCTGGGCCACAGAAAGAGCCCCAAACCTGCTTTCCCCCCAGATTTAAAAAGTCCCCGGAAAAAAGGGACCCTTTAAACCACCATTTTAGTTTTAAACGGGTACATTGACTATACCTGTCCGGGGGCCCCCGCAGGGCCCCCCAAAACCTGCATGAGACCCCCAAAATTTAAAAAGTGCCGGAAAAAAGGATTCTTTCAACCCCCCTTTTTTATTTTCCCATTTGGAAACCTTTTAAATATACCTTTTCCGGGGCCCAAACCGAATGCCCCGGGGCCGGATTACAGGGGGTTTGGGGTTTGGAGCCCAGGCTGGCGTCCGTCATCTTTTAAACAGCAGGGTTAAAATGCCCTGATAAACCCCAGCAACAAAAAACTGTCGTGCGAACCCAAGAGGCGGAAGCGGAAGTGTGAAAACTCCAGCCTTCCCTCATTTACACAGCTATACCGGGGTAGCGCTTGCCTTTCCGTATGAGTGGGGAAACCCAATTGATTTCACTTGGAAATACTGGTTTTACTCAACGTGCTGGAGGAAATGGCTCGTACTTTGTTCTCTGCCTGCTCCATCCCTTCCATGTCCCCCTGAATAACCTCCCTTGGTAAAGGGTTTTCCCCCGGTTACCCCCCTTTACAATTCAGAGGAATTTTTTTTAACCCAGCTATTTTGAAAGGGGAAAGTTTTTATTTAAACTTTTTTCTAGAAAAAAAAAATTTTTAAAAAAGGAGGGAATCCCACCATTCTTTTTTTTCTTTTTTTTTAATTGTATTAAAGGGTTTTCTAAATTTAAAGGGATTGATAGCTTTTTTAAAAGATCTTGAAAAAACAAGTCATTTTGCAATATGTTTTCCCATTAAAAATTGTCCTACCTATTCCTTTTTTCTGACAAGACCATACCCTTGAGCCACCTTGACCATTGTGAAGAAAAAAGGGTTTTTAAGAAAAAAAACAATTTTTAGAATAGCCCTGTAGCCCTAGCTGCTGCCCACAGCAAAATCCCTTTCCAAAAATTAAAACCCATGACCCTTGGCCACTTTGGACAATTGTGAAGAACAAATGTCTTTTAAAAAAAACAACATTTTTTAGAATAGGAAACCTTGTATTTATAGCTGCATGTCACAGAAAAAATGCCGCCAAAATTCAAAAAAAGACCCTTTGAGCCACTTTTGACAATTGTGAAAAAAACAAATGTCAAATTAGAAAACAAAATTTTTTTTAAAAATAGGCCCTGTAGTATTGCTGCTTTTTTCAAAACAGCATGCCCCAAAAAATTATAAAAAGACTTCCCCAAGCCACTTTTTAAAAATTTGTGAAGGAGAAATGCCACTTAGAAGCCACTTTTCTGTTCCAAAGGCCCATGATTATTGCTGTATCTCACGGGCAACATGCCCCCAAAAAAATTTAAATTAATATGACTTCTCAGCCACGGGAAAAAAAATTTTGTAAAGGGAGAAATCCCCCTTTAAAACCCACTTTTTCTGTTCCAAAGGAAAATATTTTTAAAAGTTTTTTTTTCTCAAGCAACAGGGCCCCCCAAAAAATTAAAAAATATAAAATTCCAGCCACTTTTAAAAAAATTGGGGAAGGAGAAATGCACTTAGAAGCCACTTTTCTTTTCCCAAAAGGGGACCATGATTATTGCTGTATTTTCACGAACATCCCCCGAAAAAAATTAAAAATATGATTTCTCACCCCACTTTTTAAAAAATTTGGGTGGGGAAACATGCCCCAAAAAACCCCTTTGAAAAATGTAAAAAATTCAAAAAGATGAAGTGAGTAAATGGAAATGGTTTTGTAAATAAAACCCCTTTGGGTGTCTTTTAGTCTCCTCACAGAAAAACCAGAAAAAATGAACGTTGGGAATTGAGAAAAAAAAATTGCAGTAAGAAATGACTTTTTTAAAATAAGTTTTTAAAGGGGGGGAACATTTCTGTTTGGAGAGGAATGTGAAGTAGACCAGCAAACTAATCGGTGACCCGGGCAATTGGGCCCACAACATCTCAAAAGATCCTTTCCCGTTTCATTTTGATGAAAGTAAAACGATCCACATTTCTGTGGAAACCCCGGATGCTTTTGGGCCCCGAAAATGATTTCTCCGGCTGGGGCTAAAGGTCCCTCAGATAGGGCCCTTTTTGGTGGGGGCAGGCCCAACACACTCTAGGGGCGTGGCGACCCACTCGGGCCATTCTTTCCATTTTGGATACCCAGAAGCCCTTTGGGCCCGGGAACGCATAAAAAATAACATGGTTTTTGGAGACCCCCGGAAGTCTTTGCCCCAGATAAAAAGGGGCTGGTCTTGTGTGTTGTATGTGGGGGGCCTGCTTTTCATGCGTTGGTGAGGTGGTAAATAAATTGCCAGATTCACCCATTGGGCTTCTGCCACCTTCCCTGCTCCCGCCCCCTTTTGCCGTTTCGGCTATTTGGGGCACTCTACTGCTTTTCACGTCGCTGGGGGTTTGTTCCCCCGTGACATTTGAAAAAACGTGAAGCAGGCCAAACCAGAGGGTCCCCAGTTGATAAATTCGGGCAAGTCCCCCAATTTCCCTCCCCTTTTTAAACTTTTTTTTTGGGGTGGGGGAAGGAAAGTGCTGAGTTTTTTTTTTTGTACTGGGGATCCAGGAGGGGGTGGCCCCCCCGTAAATTTTAGTTATTTTGATGGCCCTTAATGCGGGGATCATTTTGGAGGAAAGGAGCACCCAAGCACTCATTGAGGATGGACCCTTTTGAGTTCCCAAGCCTTTGGGGTTGGGGGAAATAGAAAAACTCATCTTCCTCATTTTAAATTTAAATTCCCCACGCCAACCTCTTTCCAAGGCAGGGACGTCAGTGTCCAGGAATACCCTCCGCTTCCCCCCTCCGCTTCCCCCCGGTCCCACGGGCTTCAGCACACCCCTGACTTCCCTTTCAGATATGCACCCTGAGGAGCTGAGGTCCCGGGCCTTCCAAAGTTTGGGCCCCCGAAACCATTTTGCCTAATGAAGACCGAAAAAAATTGAGAAACTTTTCGGGCCTTTTGGATTTAAACGGAGAGAAGGCTCCTTTTTCTGCTCGTGTCCTTTCCCCCTGCCCGCCCGGGGGCGGGGGCCCTATGTTTCAGAGTGCCCCAACGTTTTTTTTCCCCAGAACAAAAGATCACCAAAATTTGCCCTGTGGGGAAGGGAAACACGCCGCCTGCCCTTTTTGGTGGTTTCTTTCCAAAACTGGAAGGAAATGGTGCAGAGCTTTTTCACCTCCCTCCACTCTCTGGTAAACCCCCCCGAGTCCGCCCCGCCCTGTTTTGTCAGGCCAGGGTGTCACTTCGTACTGCGTAAGGGCCCCATTTTTTGCTGACCCCAAAATGCGGGAGAAATGTGGAGGGGGGAAATTTCCCAAAGCCTTTTGCCACTTTAAACAATGAGAAGGGTTTGACGGGGAGGGCCATTGACCCCTGCAACGCAGCCAGGCGGGAAAGGGGGGGAAGCGGGGTTCGAACGGGGGAAAATTTGCGGAACTCAGCCCTTTCGAGCCTTTTTCAGCAGGCAGCCAGACCCGGGAAAGCTTTTTAAAAATTTTCTGGACAAAAAGGGTTTTCATGAATGTGCCAGGCAAGGGATGTCCCCTCCGGGCCAAACCGATTTAAGGGGGGGCCAGAAAAGATTTAGCTTCTTACGCACACCCCCTTTCCCTTTTCAAAAAGTTCTTTTCACCCAGCCAGCGCTGGGTCTCGTTGCAGAGCCTGAGAGCCACCTCAAACCCCCCGAACCCTCCACCCCGCCCCACCCTTTTTGGGTGTCACAGAGATATAGCGGCCTTGGCCCCTGCTTACCCATTTCCCAAAGTCGGTGGTGAGATGGACTTTTTTTCCCGGGCACAGGGTGCAGGGCAACGGGGCCTTTTTTTAAATTTTTGATGACATGGGGCTTGGGCCCGGGCAGGGACGGGTTTTTCTTGGGAAAGGGAAATTTCCTGCTGGCCAAACTGGTTAAATTGGGGGGATGGGGAGGGGGCCCTGACGTGGCGGAACCCATCTGTGTCCCCCAGACGGGAAAAGGGAACCTTTCCAAGGCCCAAAAACCTGGCAATGCCGACAATTTAGACTTTTTGGGTTTGGGGTGGTTTAGGTTAAGTTTTTATTCCCGCTCCCAAAACCTGGAAGAAAGAAGGCTGGGCCAGACTGGCCGCTGTAAAGCGTGCCCGGTCGTCCAAAAATGGCGGAAAAGGAAAAAGGGGTAGGATAGGTCTCTGGGGGTGCCGGTGGTTTCCCGGGTGACGGTGGAGGCTTTTTGCGGAGGGTTTATCCAGATCAGACTCTGAGAGACATGGGGGAAAACTTTAGGAAAAGCTTGGTGGTTTGGGGGAGGAGGAAAAGGAGGGGGAGACAGAGGGTGGGACAGTGGTTGGAGGGCCCCGGGTCGGTCTGGCCCTTTTTTTTTCCAAGTGTTTTTCCCCCCATTTCAACTCATGCCCTTCGCTGCAAGGGATAAATGGGTTTGGTTTGGGGGTTAACCACTTAAAGGGTTTTTGCCTCTACTTAAGGCGTTTAACGGCAAAGGAGGATTGACAATTTGCTGGGGGGAATCAGAGGCCCTTCTCAAAAAAGGCTCAGGTTGAGTGGGCCGGACCTTTTTTACGGGAAACGAGGGGGCGGGGTTTTTTCGCTGACCGTGGGGGTGGCGAATCATATCACGGAAAATTCTGGGCGACCGCCCTCTTCCCTTTTTTGTGGCGGGACCCGTATTGACACTACCCCCCCTCTTTCCCCTTTTCCCCCTCGCCCACTGTGAAGCGTCGCAAGCAAATTTTGCAAAAGGGCCAGGAAGGGTCTCCCAAAGTTGTCAAACCATCATATCAACCAAAGGGTTTCTTGGTTTGTCCGGGCTTTCGCAAACCGAAGCTGCGGATACAAGCAAGGGGGACTGCAAGGCGTTTCCGGGCGCCCGGATTTTTGCGAAATTTTTCCCGGGTTCCTTCACCCCCTCTGAGGCATTTAGTAATTTGGGGGTCAGAACAGAAAAAAAATCATACTTTGGTTTTTTTTAACAAAGCCTTTTTGACCCCAACCCCCAATTTTTGTCCCTCAAAGAGGGCTTATCGCCCAATGGATTATCCCCCCTGGTGGGGGGACACGAGTTTTACACTTTGGGGTGCTTCAAAGTTGGACGGAGTGATATGGTTTACGAATTTGTGGGCCTGTGACTGGGGGGAAAACGAGGGGGGTTTTAAGAATGCTAGATGCAGGTTGCCCCTTTTAAACCCCTGAAGGACAGATTGGCGAAAGATGTTTTACTTAGAAAAAACCCGGGGGCCCCGACCCAGCGATGACAGGCCTGACGGGCCTGCCCCTGGGCGATCCGCTGGCATGCGTTTTTGTCGCCAGCACTGGAAGGGGGCAACCCTTTTCCGGAACCCTACCTCCAAAGTTTCCTTTAAACCCCCTCTTTGCTCGCTTACCACCTGCATCTTCGCTTCCATGTACAGAAATATTAATAAATTTGAGAAGGATATGGAATAGTTTTGGGAAAGTTCTTATTAAAAGATGGCAAATCACAGCGTCCAAATCCCTCTATTTAAAACAAAATTGCTGGATTCTAAAATTTAATCTGCAAGGTGTCTATCCAACATAATCTGGACTGGGCAAAAGTCAAAAAAACTCGTTTATCTGTTATGTTTAGTATAATCACGGTATTTTTGCACCTTTCAACTTCACCTGTGGTGACTTATAGAATTGCTGTTTTAAAGATTTACGTGGATGCGCGTCAATGAACAAAGTTGGGTGCGCAAAAGTCAAAAAAACACGTTCTGTTATTTTTTTGTATAATACACGGTATTTTTTGCACCTTTCAATTCACCTGTGGTGACTATATGGAATTTGCTGTTTATAAGATTTACGTGGATGCTGCGTCAATGAACAAAGCTGGAGTGCGCAAAAGTAAAAAATCACGTATCTGTTATGTTTGTATAATAACAGGTATTTTTTTCTCTTTCAATTTCACCTGTGGTGACTTTAGGGATTGACTCGTTTTAAGATTTACGTGGATGCATGCGGTACAATGAAAGAAAGTGGGTGCGCAAAAGTCCAAAAACTTATCTGTTATGTTTTTGTATAATACACACGTATTTTTGCACCTTTCAGTTCACCTGTGGTGGACTATAGAATTGTATTGTTTTAAGATTTTCGTGGATGCTGCGTCAACAATGAACACAGCCTGGGTGCGCAAAAGTAAAATAACACGTATTGGTATGTTTTTCGTATAATACACGGTATTTTTTGCACTTCAATTCATGTTGTGACTATAGAATTCTGTTTTAAGATTTAAGTGGATGCTGACGTCAATGAACAAAGCTGGGGTGCGCAAATGTCAAAAATCACGTATATGTTATGTTTCGTATAATACACAGTATTTTTTTCACCTTTCAATTCACCTTTGGTGTCTATAGAATTGTGTTTAAGCTATTACGTGGGATGCTGCGTCAATGAACAAAGCTGGAGTGCGCAAAAGTCTAAAACACCGTTACTGTTTGTTTCTCGTAAGATACCACAGTATGTTTTGGCAACAAAACAACTGTGCTGACTACAAGATTGTGGATGGTATTTAACTGCAAGGGGGATATATCAACACAGGTGGATATGGGTAAAATTGAAAATGAACACCTATCTGTATATGTTTTATAATGATAATAAAATGTGTGAGTTTGCAACCTAACAAAGAGACCTGCCAGTTACTAGAAATGATGTGTATCACATATATGTTAAGTGCCCAATATCAGGAATCATTTCCAATAGCAAAAGTTAATACTAAAGGGATGCAGTACAATGTCTACATAAGTCTGAGTGAACTTTATCCGTGTTCTTTATAGGATTAGAGTGTCTGGTGTCCGCGCGGGCCCCCCCTTCTCCCAGCCGTGACTTTACAGCGGTAGATGCTGCTTTTAAAATTCTCTAGCAACTACATAAAATATTCTATCTCTTAATCTAACTTAAATTGGAAGGATCACAGCAAATAGTATATGTTTCTATGTGCTGTAATAGACTAATTTGCTGAGATGTTTTGGCCCACAGGCAGAGCGCTCGTCCTATTCTTTTGAGACGTCAGAGGACACTGAAGGCCTCTGAACAGGAAAACGTGTTCTATGTAATACGAGGTCATGTGATTTTTCCAGCCAATCGAACCTTACACATCCCAGTCATGACGTCGAACACACATCTCACCTGCTCTATTCTGTTATCTGATTTGCTGGCGCCAAAATGACAGGAGCGCGGAAAATGGCGCGATCTTAATAGATGATGCACAGATTATATCCTTTATTATCGCGCTTGATCTGACAAAATTTCGATCCATAAAAAATCTTGCCGATTTCAAACTTTAGTCGAATAAATAATCGCTCAAACATACTGTTACAACAGCGAACAGGCTCAGATAACCCTTGGATATTCTATGTGTCAAGAACGAGCAGATAGCATTAAATTGTTATGCGCTGCTTATATTGGTCCGCACACTGGACTCAAGTTCCCAATACCATTACAAAATCAGAATTAGAACGTAGAGAAGAAGTATCTGGGAGAACAAGCTGTGTCACCCCCAAAAAAATGCGCTGTATAAAAGTGAGTTCTGCTAGTATGAGATATTATTAGCAGCAGCGGCCTTCTTAGCCCTTATACACAGAACACAGTGAGAGCGGTGTCGGGGTCGTTGAGCTTGCCAGCGTCGCGCCGACTTATATAGTTGCAGTGACGTCACGAATCAGCCAGGCTATGATTGGCTTCATCTCTTTAGTGTCTTGTAGGCTACTCCTTTCTTCCTCCCATACGTTTCTTTGCCCCCATGTATCGCCAGTGCTCGCAGCCCATTTAGATCAATTGAAAACACGCTTCGTTCCCGCGAATCACCCCAAACTTCTCGGGACTTCTTTCAGAATGAAGTTTCCTGAAATTCTAAATGAATTCCACTTCGTTAAAATCATTCGCCATCTCTAACTGTAACACTAAAAATGAAAAGGAAAAAAAACCCAAAATATTGACCCCCCAATTCTGCCATTTTTAGGATACCCCATAGGGTAGCCCTAGTGCCTTTTTAATCACCATAAGCCTCAGAATAGAAGGAGCACATTCTGGATTTTGGGGTCTCATACTCAATATGATATTTTTTACGTTTGTCAACACCCTAAGGTTCTAAAACTTTATTAACACTCCAAAAAAGACCTCATTTTGGAAACTACACACCTTAATTCAATGTATCCATTGGTATAAAGAGTATATTGACCCCCATGGTTTTCCACAGATTTTTTTTAGCAATAGTTTGTGAAAATGAGAAACATATATTTTTTTCAATAATATGAAGTTTAAGCTGAAATTTTTTATTTTCACAAGGATAATTTTAAAAAAGCACCATTAAAATTTGTTACCCAATTTCTTACAAAAAGGCAATCCCCTTTTAATTGGGTAAACGCTGTTTGGGAGGCAGGGCAAAACAAGAGAGGAAGTGCCATGCACCCTGTGCTTTGGTACATATTTTTTGGTGGTGCCAGTCGCTTTTTACAATGCTCTCAAGGTACCAGAACGGGTAAAACCCAAATAAATCTCCCTTTTTGCAATTTCACCCCTTCCCTGGAAAAACATCTAGGGGTGTATTATGCTTTTTTGGCCCCAAAAGTGTTTTCTTTTTTTTTAGCATGGTCTGTGTAAAAAAAAAAAAAACACAATTCCGTCATTGCATTACTAGCGGTGGTACCAATTACCAACTAAATATATAATATATAAAATACAAAAAATATAATATATATATATATATATATAATATATAATATATATAAAATAATTTTTTATATATATATATATATATATAATAATATAAATTTAATATATATAATATATAAATATATATATTTTATTATATATAAAAATATATATAAATATATATATATAAAAAATATATATAAAAATTAATAAGAAAATTTTTTTTAAAAATTTTTTCTACTTTTTTTAAAAATACAAAAGCTATTTTTAAAAAAAATTTATTTTTTCCCTAAATTCTCCACCCTATTTTTGGGAGTTTTCTTCATATGGAGCTTATCAAATGTTTGTTTTTTGGCGGGATGCGTTGACATTTTCATCGGTACCATTCTGAGGTTCATATGACACTTTGGGTGATATATCCCATTAGGCTACGCTTTTGTTTAAAAAGTTAACCCAGGGCCTATATAAATGAACTGCCATTCACCAAAACTAGGTGCATTTTACGCCATGCCCAACACATTTGAATGCTCCTAAAGTAGGCGCATCAAATATACTAACAACGATATGCTATGCAGTTAGGTTATGCTAGGTGCATCAATTATACTATGCAAGATGTATAACACGCCAGATTTTTGACAGCTTCATTAACTCAGGTACTATGTACACTCATTTAAAGGGAACCTGTCACATAGGTTGTGCCCCCCTTGCAGACCTGCTGTTCCCAGCACTGTGCCCCTTATTCTGTAAGATGCAGCAGTTTTAGAGCATTTACCCCTTAAATCTTATTCATGAGCAGGTGTTAGCTCCACCCACCAAAGGCTAGCTCCGCCCACTGACAGTTATTCACATGTTTCTACCTATTCAAAGTAATAGGTTTATCAGTTGAGGTGGGCGGGGCTAGCCTCAGGTGGGCCAGGTTTGAAAAAAACTGACACTCTGAAGGACTCTTCGAATGACTCTTCTGGCTGAAAACTGCATATTTGAGCATTAAATACTCTAAAACTGCAGCATCTTACAGAATAAGGGACACAGCACTGGAAACAGCATTTCTGACACTAGCTTGTTCTGTCCTCAGCCAGGGGGGCAAAAACTATGTGACAGGTTCTCTTTAATGCACCTTAAAACTGCCTTGACAGCTCCTCTTTTCTGACATATCGTCCTTTGTTTTTATCAAGAATTTTGTCCGCCAAGCAGTATACATGAAATGTTAGTTTTATTCTGTGGGGTAATCCGATTAATTAATATAATTTTTTATGTTGTAGCACTTTAAAAAGAAGTATTTTTGTTGTGTAAAATAATGTTTGTGCATCGCTTTATTCTAATTTCCATAATATTTTAATTTTTTCGTGTACAGAGCTGTGAAAGGGCTTTATTTTTACCACTCTACGGTTTATATCACTTTTTGATCACTTTTTATTCTATTTTGTGTGCAGTGGGTTAAACAAAAATTGCAATACTGACATTCTGACTAGCAACAGCAAGCGTGACATAAGGAGCAGTAGACTTGGACCAGCAGACGTGACCAGGGCTGTAGTTACAGCCCATGCTGCTCTAAGCACTGACCCTTAATGCGCCCCATTAAAGCCGACATCACACATTTCAGTGATGTTATGTTTGGATCATGCCTTTTTCTGCGATTTTCCATAAAACATATCTGGGAAACAAGTAGTAAAAATTCTAAACAAAACGTAACAATGCTGCAATGTGTGGACAACTGTCATTAAATTCCCTCGATTCTGTGATCTATAGTAGTCTTAGTAGTCTTAGATGGTTTGGGAGAGGACTATCAGCCCATAAGCACTCTGTGACGTGATTGTGGGGTAATGCTGCATTGCCTTAGCACCTGGGGGTCTGAAAAAGGTCCCTATATCTGCCATGCATGTGAACCTATTAGACACTGCCTGAGGCAGCAGAATATAAGCAGGCAGTGATATACAGCATTACATAAGTACTGCAGTATATTATGTAGGCAACCTAAGAATCGCATCTTCATGTACCTTTATGAAAGAAACCAAAATAGACAGAAATACAATGAAAATAAAATATGATAAAGTGTTAAAAAAGCATTCTTATGAAAAAAATTGAAACAAACAAATAACCTCCACATATTTAGTATCACTGTATCCATAGTAACCTGCACTATGCAACAGAGATTTTTTTTGTCCCTCGCCATAAAAAAGTTAAAGCAATGCAAAAAAGAATACAAAAAGTCAAGCGACCAAAACAGTACCACATAAAAGTACAGCTCATCCCATAAAAACAAGCCATCATTTGAAAAAGAATAAAAAGCTATAGCTCTTGGAAGATGAGGATAAAAAAAGTTTGCTGAAGCTGTAAAGACTTAAGCAGTTGCTACAGTCATATGTAAATAAACATAAATGCATTTTTCTCTACTTATTAAATATCACACATACGTAGAAAAAAAATGGATGGACACAAAGAGGGACACGTGAGGCCAAGCCTGCGTAACAGCTTTAAAGATGTATTTACATATAATAGTATATTTCATATAAATAAATCAATGCAAATAGCTATAAGATAAATTTTCTAGGGGATGTACCTCTAAAAGTGGGAAATTTTAGTTATTTTTAATGCTGCAAAATTAAAGGAGCAAATATCCCCATATTTTTAAATCCCCCAAAACAAATACCCAAAAACCAATTTTATTAAATTCCCCGCTTTTCAAGAAGCAAGTAAAAACCACCCCCATAAAGACCACATATAATACCATATAGTGAATAAATAATACCCGAAATATAAAACCATTTCCAAAGGCCCAAAATAAAAACCCCCCATACAGGGGCCCAAAATTTTGGCTTTTTACCATTTTTGTACACAGGCTCTGCAATTTGGGGAAAAAGTGATTAATTGCAGTTACTTTGGGGGACCACAGGAAAAGCCCTTTTTCTGACTAGAGTCATTCACTTTCACTTTTCTTATCCATACAGTCCAGAAAAACATGACATTTTCCCCCCGTCACAACCACCCCCTGCAAAAATTTACCACACAAACCTCTTAGAATCCTAAATTTTTCCCAAGCCCCTCCATACCTGTCCCCCCCCCACTCTGTAAAAAGACCCCCAAGTAGGGTGAAAATTGGGTGGGGGAAATTTAAAGGGGTGATGGGTGGGCGTTTAATTTTGTTTTTGGCCCCCGGGGCCAAACCATAACACAAGGGAATTGGGGAAAGGGTGGGGGGGGGGGGTTAACACAGTTTTCGGGCACAATTTTCTTGGGGAAGGAGAACAGGGAAAAAAAAACCCTTTCCCCCCGGAGACTTTTGTTTGCAGTGGGGAATTAAAACCCAAGGATCATATTGTGCATCTTTTACCGCCCCCGGCACCCCACAGAAGATAAATTGCGGCCATGATCCTCAGAGGGTGAGGGGGTTGGGTTAACTACGTCAAAATTTTTTGTACGTGTTTTTTTTTTTGGGTCCAGGGTTTTATCCCCTAACCCCCCCTTCCTTTTAAACCCCCATGTTGAAAAGATTTTGGATTACTTTTAAACCCCTCTAGTTTGTTTTGGGTTTAAATTCGGGAAGTTTGCTGGGGCCCTGGTTTTTTTAGGATAAAAAAGGGTCCAATATCCATGCACCTTCCCATCCTGATAGTATGAGGCTGCAGCTGTCAGTTTTACTTTTGCTGGTTATAAAAACACCCCCATAACCTAACCCACCTGTCACTCCACAAGCCCCTCCCACCCCCACAAAAATTTCCAACCCTTCTAAACCCTTTTAACCCCCCCGGGCCCCGAAACCACACAAAAACCCAAAACTAAAAAACCCCCCCAAACTAAACCCCCTTTGATCCCTTCTTTAAAACCCAATCCACCACCACCTGTTACCCAAAAAACCCCCCCAACCCACACAAAACCCCATTTCCCACCCCACCGGGTTAAAATTTTTCCGGTTTTTAATAAACATTTTTGGGGGGTTTTTTTTTTGGGGGGTTTTGGGTTGGATTTTGGGGGGTTTAACGGGTTTGGAGGGGGTTTGGAGTTTTAGGGGTGTTTTGAGAGCTTGTGGGGTAATAGTTGGTGATAGACTGGGTTTCGGGGATATTGGGGGACTTCTGGGGTAACAGGTGAGGGTGGGTTGAGTTACAATTGTGTTGGGGATGTGTGTGTTACCCCACAAGTCCCCCAACACCCTTAAAAACCCCAAACCAATTTTGCCCCAAAATTACTCTACAAGCCCCCCACAACATCCCAAAAAACCCCAGCCCTAACACCTTTTTCCCCACAAAAAACCAAACCTAAGATACACATAAACCAACTCAGCCCCTTTTGTCACCTTTGGAAAAACCCCAAAAAAAAACTTTCCCACCCCCCCTTTTCTTTTAACATCCCCTTTCCCCCCCCCCCGTTTCCCCAAACCCCCCTTTCTCTCTACCCCCTCATTCCCCTTAAATCCCCCTTAAAAATTATTTCCCGGTCCTAAAGGGGCAGGAAGCAGGACGTTTTCCAAACCCCCTTCTTCAGTGGTGCGCTGCTGGGAAGAGAGGGAGGAGCATTATTTCTCCTCTTTCTTTTGCCAGCAAAAAAAACGGGACTTTCCCGTTAATGACAAAACAGCAAAGGTCTTATGCTGAAAAAGCCCATAACGAAGTGGCGGTAGAGAAAGCAGATTCTAACTTTCCCTAACACTGCTCCTTTTTCCACTGCCACCAATGAAACTGCCAACAGACACTGCCTCAAACACCTTTCCATCCTCCAGGGCCCAACAGGCCCTTAGACTCTGTTCCCTGGGGGCGACATAAAAACCACAACTTTGGGGGGGCCGGGGTTTCCCAACTACGGCACTCCCCCACAGAAAGACCCCGGGCCTGGACCCTCCCAAATTTTGTCCCCTGGGTATTCGCCCACCCAATCGAACAGATCCCCCCAGAAGCCCCCAATAGGTGCAAAACCCTTGCCCCCTCAGCAACAGCAACCCCCACCTGTGGGTACTTTGGGCTCTGTGGCCCCAAAGGGTGTCCTTCGGTCCCAAGCTGCGACTCTTGTTGAAATTTTGAGGGGAGCCCTTTAAAATTTTAAAAGGGGGTTTCATCAAAATTCATCCCCCCTACGGGAATAGTCCAAGCCGCCTCTACGGGAAAGCCGGGCTTGGTCCTGCCCCGGTAATCCCAAACCTCCCCCATCTTCCCCTTGGTTTTTTCAAAGGCCTCCACTGCCTCCTCAGCTGCCTCCTGCTAAAGAGCCCACGCAAGTGGACAGAGCCCACCTGACTCAGCAAAAATGATTTTGCCGATGTAAGTAGAATCTGTGCCTCTATTGTGCCAGTCCTGAGCACTACTGCATGAATTGCCTGCAACATCCACAGCACTTAGGAAATGCACGCACCTGGCCCAATAGGGAAGGCCCATCACTAAGGGTGAATAACCCCTCCCCTTTATTTTCCATGGGGAGGCAAATTTTTTCTTTTTCCCGGATTTCTCTTTTAAAACCCCACTGTTTTTCGGCTCGGGATAGCGGGGGAATTTTTTTTGGACGCTGTCCGGGTTTAAATTTAAGTACCCCCCCCCTGGGGTCCGCATAGACAAACCCTCTGATCATTTTTCCCCCAAATTTTTTGGGGAACCCCCAAAATGTTTCCATGTAGTACTGTATTGAACTTGTGTCTCTACAGGTGGGGGCATTACACAAGGAGATCATGTTCTATGTGCTATCCCGTTATTCCTCAGCAATTTTCCTGGGACATCCGTATTGAAAGCCCCAAAGGCCCTTTCCCAAAAATTAAAGCCGGGCAAAGTCACAGTGGGGCCCTAACTGTTTTGGGGCCCCCTTGTCAAATTTGCCCCCCACTTCTCCCTGACACCTTTCAACCCTTTGCTGGGTTGCCTGCTAATTATCAAAATTTAGGGGAATTGGGCTCAGAAACCCAGCCAAAAACTCTTCCGCCTAATCTTCCCTTAGGGGGATTCCCCTTATAGCCCTTGTTTCCCAAGTGCTAGCCCTCCTCAATGTACCATAGACAATATCCAAGAGAACCTCAAGAAAGGGTTTATCCAAAGTCGTCTTCTTCTACCAGTGCCGGGTTCTTCTTTGTGGAGAAGAAAGATGGTTCGCTTCGAACTTGCATGGATTATCAAGGTAATAAATAACTGAAGAACCAGTATCAGTTGCCACTAATTAGCGAGCTCTCTGACCATCTCCGTGGAGCCCGAATTTTCTCTAAACTGGACCTGTGTGGGGCTTATAATCTTGTTTGGATCCACGAAGATGAAGAGACGAAGACAACTATCAATACCCGGGACGAGCATTTTGAGTACCTGGTAATGCCCTTCGGTCTGTACAATGCCCCAACAGTGTTCCAAGAATTTGTAAATTACATTTTCAGAGAACTCCTATATTCTTGTGTCATTGTGTACCTGGATGACATCCTGGTCTTTTCGCCTGATCCCGAATCCGATTGTACTCATTTGCATCAGGTTCTAAGACATCTAAGAAGTAATTGTCTGTACACCAAACTGGAGAAGTATATCTTCCATCAGACCAGCCTACTGTTCCTTGGGTACATCATCTCAGACAGAGGACTGCAAGTGGATCCTGATAAGTTGTCGCCATCTTGCCTTGATCAACCGGCCTCCCGACCATGCAGCATTTCTTGGGTTTTGTCAACTATTACTATCAATTCATCCCACATTTCTCTACTGTGGTGGCAGCTATTGTGGCGTTTACCAAGAAGAATGGAAAGCCCAGACTGTGGCCACCGGCGTCAGAAGAAGCATTCTCCTGGCTGAAATCTGCATTTGCCTCTGCACCCGACTTGTTTCTTCCTGACACTGGAAACTCTTCTTCCTAGAGGCTGATGCCTCTACTGTGGGAGTTGGAGTGGTAGTGCAGAAAAGTCCAACAGGCAAAACCATCATTTGTGATTTCTTCTCGAATACCTTTTCCTCCGGCAAGCAAAGTTATAATAGCGGGGATCGAGAATTACTCTAGATAAAATTGGCCTTGGAAAGGGCATCACCTCCTGGAAGAGGCTTGTCATCCCATCAATATATATACCGGCCACAGGAATCTATTGTTCCTCCAGACGGCTCAATGTGTAAATCCATGACAAGCCAGGTGGTCCCTCCTTTTCTCACAGTTCAATTTCTTGATCCTCTTCTGACCTGCAGAGAAGAACATCAAGGCCAATGCCCTCCCCCGTACTTCTGACTTGATAGGTCATACATCTCCAATTTGTTCCTCCAGGGAAGATTTATGCACGACCTGCACCCAGGAAGAGGTTTCTGAAATAGGGACATTGCTCACTGGTGGCCGGGCATCAGAGTACAAAAATCTTGTCAACTTAAATCTCGATATTATTGGTGGCCAGATCTTGTCAAAGACTTTGCTGAATCTTATTCCACCTTTGCCCGTAAATAGACACCTCCACTAAAGCTGGCAGGTCTGCTGCATCCCCTGCCTATTCCGAATAGTCCTTGGACATATTGAAATGGATTTCATCACTAATCTTCCACCCTCCTCCAGTAATACTGTTGTTTGGGTTGTCACAGGCCGATTTTCTAAAATGTCACACTTTATAACATGCCTGGGTTGTAGAGATGAGCAAATTTCTCAAAAATTCGATTCGGCTGATTTGTCGAATTTTCCCCAACAATTAGTTTTGTTCCAAATTTATTTGCGGTGAATCCCGTTAAAAAGACAGCTACTTCCTGGCTGCAGAGAGCCGGTATGGTGTTGTAGAATATTGTGCCATGCAGAAAAATGCATAGGGAGCGTGGTTTGGTATTGAAACAATGATGTAATTTAGTATGACACGCAGATGACAGGCGTCGGTCTTAAAATCGCTTCACACTTCACTTATCTGGGCAGTTACGAGAGCAAAACTGACCAAATAACTGAAGTGGGAACGCAGCCTGACAGGATAATGTCAGAGCCAGCTAGAAAGTACCGAGCTGAGGGCCACGATCCCCCTATAGCGTCAAAGATCGCACTCCTTTTACACCGTCATCAGATAATTCCACAAAATATGACAGAACCTTTTCTATTAAACGCTGATACATGTAGAGTCCACCCCCTCCCAAAGGAGTGGAGAGGGTGTCGGCAGTAATTTTATCAGATAACTCATTTGTCTACAAAAAAACCTTTGAACTACAGCTTGTGTTTTTGTCCTATACACACATCTCCATTACAAGCAGGTTATTATTTTGGGATATTGTTACATAGTTACATAGTTAGTACGGTTGAAAAAAGACATGTGTCCATCAAGTATAACCAAGGGTGATTAAAATGTGGTTGAAGGGAGAGAGACAAGGATTTTAAGCCCAGCCTCAAAATGCCCTGAAACTCAAAAGGCAAGAACCAATCTGCTCCAGTGAAGACCCCATCTCTGACCACAGAACCCTCACCAGCTAGGATCCAGAATTTTATATACCTACATACGCATTTATATTCTTTAGTTTCAGGTAGTTATCTAAGCCTTTCTTGAAACTCTCTACTGTTCCTGCTGTGACCAGCTCCTCAGGCAGGCTATTCCACAGATACACAGTTCTTACAGTTCTCCTCGTTAGATTGAATCCTTTTTTCTCTAGCCGAAGGGAATGTCCCCTTGTCTTTTGAGGGGGCTTTCCTTGAAATAATTATTCCCCATATTTTTTCGTAGGGACCATTTATATATTTAGATAAATCAATCAGGTCCCCAAAGCTGTCTTTTCTCAAGACTAAGTAAGTTCAATTCTATTAACTTCTCCTCATAAGATGCTTATAAGTTTGGTTGCTCATCTTTGCACTCTCTCTAGCTCCATTACATCTCTTCTATAAACTGGAGCCCAGAACTGAACAGCATATTCCAAGTGAGGTTGCACCAATGCTTTATACAGCGGTAGAATTACATCCTTCTCCCGCGAGTCCATGCCTCTTTTAATATACGCCAATATCTTACTTGCCTTAGGGGCAGCTGATTGACACTGTATGCTGTTCTGTAGTCTATTATCTACAAGAACGCCCAGATCTTTCTCAACAAGCGATTATCCAAGTTTTTGCCCAAGCACTCAGTGTGTCCAGGTCTGCTTGCAATTTATGAGCATCTTCTATTGATTGCACTACCCTGCATAGCTTGGTGTCATCTGCAAAAATAGATACCATGCTATTGATCCCTCCCACTATATCATTAATAAATACATAAAATAAAAGAGGACCCAATATTGAACCCTGAGGCACACCACCCATAACCGGGGACCACTCAGAGTAGGAGTCATTTACCACCACTCTCTGAATACAATCTGTTTTTAAATCCCAATTACACACGTTATTTCTAACCAAATGGTTTCTAATTTCCCCCAAAAAAATGTTATGAGGACAGTCTAAAACGTTTTACAAAGTTAAAAAAACCCAAAATACCACAGTGCCCTGCTGTCCAGACTTCTATCACCCCCTTCATAAAAACAGACAGATTGGTTTGGCAACTTCTGTTTGTAAAATTCTACGGCAATTTATAAATTTTTATTTGTCCACATATTCCTGTATATAGTCCCTTATCAGCCCGTAAAACATTTTTCCCACAACAGATGTTAAACTTACTGGTCAATAGTTACCTGGGCAAGACTTGGAGCCCTTTTTTTGGGAAAAAGGGGAAATACTTTGCCACACCCCAGTCTCCCGGCCTATTTCCCTCACCCCGGAAACCTAAATATAAGTAAGGGCCCCCGAAAATGAGCGGCTCTTTAAGAACTTTTTTGGGGGTATACCATCGGGCACGGAGCCCTTTTTCCATTCAGTTTATTTAATTGACTTGGCTTTTTCTCGACTGAGAAAGATTAATTATACGAGATGTTTAACTTGTGTTGAGCGATTCGTTGGCTTCACATTGACGATAGTCGTAGTCGGGCCCCCCATCGAAAGGTTTTGATGTCCCATATCTCCCATGACCATTAAATCTATGGAGAGAAAAAAACCTTTCATTCTTACACCCAAACAGGGCTGGAGAGCTGAATTACAGCCACAAAGTCAAATGGTAACTGTAAACTTAGGGACAACACTTAGGCTATAAAGCCACAGAAAAAAAAAGTCACACCCCCTTTTATTCCCCGTCTTGTACCACGCATGACCCTTAAACCTGCACACCCAAAAAATTAAAAAGCCAGAAGGGAGTATGATTGAACCATCATTTTATTGAATGGAATTTAATTCACTGTCTGGAACCAGCATGAGCCCCAAACCCCGCA